>WBMZ01012587.1:0-13453 GCA_013400975.1 Atrichornis clamosus | reverse complement strand
TCTGGGCTGAGACCCCCACTGAGGTGCAATTCTGCCTGGGCATCCTCTGCCTCCACCAGTTCCAGTGCCTGGGACTTAACCGGGAACAGCGCACACAAGTGTGGGCTCCCCACAGGTGTTCCTGCTGGGGAGCGACCCTCCCTTTGCACCACATCAGCCCCCATTTCATCCCCCAGCCCTAACTCTGCTTTATCCTTCTCCGGTTGCACACCTGGATTCACGCTCCCTCCGTGCTCTGTCCCTGGGGATCCAGCCTCACTCAAGACCTGCGGATCTGCCTCCAGCTGTGCCGGCAGCTCCACGTCGGTGTCGCTGCTCTGGGCCTCCAGCAGATCTGCGTCTGTGCCCGCTGCTCCTTCCTGCCCGCGGGTGGGTGGCACGGCCGCTGCCAGCGGAGCCCCCGCGCCCCCTCCCCGCCCTGCACCTCCCCTCGCACACTCACCCTGCAGCTGCTGCTCTGCCCCCCTGGGCTCTGCTTCTTTCTCCTCCTCTTCCTCGCCCCCGGCTCCGCTGCTCCCAGCTCGGGCTGGCGGCACTTCCAGCACGTCGGTGGCCGCGGTCTCTCCCTGGGGCTGCACCCCTGCACTGACTCGCTCCTCCTGCACCACGCCCGGGCCAGGAGGCCCCGTCACCTCGGGGTCACCATCCCCGTGGGCTGCTCCCATTTGTGCCTCTCCCCAGGACGGTGGCTCTGGCTCCAGGGGCTCTCCCAGCTCAGTTTCCAGTTTCTCAGGGAGCCCCGAGGAGGGGTCAGCCCATTCCCGCAGAGCAATGCCCGGGCCCTGCACACACTCCCCCGGAGTTCCTGCTGGCTGGAGCTCCTCCATGGAAAGCCACTGTCCCGCTGCCACACTTGCCTGCCCAGTCTCATGTGGCCCCAGACCTGTCTCCGAATTTTCTCCCTGGCTTATCTCCACTTCCTTAGCTTCTCCCAGGATCTGTGCCTTTTCCCAACCTGTTTTTTCCTGCGTCCACCCTGCTCCCTCCATCTCCATCAGCACCTGCTCTCCTGCCTCCGTGCTCTCTCTAGGATGCTCAGCCGCATTCAGCACCATCTCCTCCACGCCAGCACCCTTTCCTAGCAGGAACAGCATCCTCTGTGCCTGCTCTGGGCTGTCTCCCTGCTCTGCCCCTGCCTCCTGAGCCGTGTGGTGCCTGACTCCCGTGGACGCACCAGCCTGTGACACATCCAGAGCACGGAGCTCAGCTGTGGCTGGTCCCTCAAACAGCTCTTGAGTGAATTGGCCAGGGAGGGTCTCCTGCAGGACTCCAGCTGTTGTTCCATGGGCTGTGGCTGCCTCTGGCCCCATTTGGGTCTCAGCACCATCCCGGGAGTGACAGGGAGTGTCTGCCAGGGCAGGGGCTGCACCCGGTGCCTGTGGCTTCAGATGTGTGCTCAGAGCTGCTATTGCATCATTCATCTCTCTTAGCAAAGAGCTTTGGTCAGAGAAACCTTCCTCTTCCAGAGATTCTGGGAAGGGGTCCTCTTCCATAGAGCTTGTTCTCTGCGGGGTTCCCGAAAGGATTATTTCTGCTGGCAGCATTTCCCAGACCCTGGAAAGGACAGAAAATGGGGGTGATGAACCAGCTCCCAGGTCAGGCTCCAGCTCCCTCCCATCCCTGGGCAGTCCCAGGGAGTCTCTGATCTATGGCCATACCCCATCCGTCTCCAAACCCGATTTTATTTCCCCTCTGGATACACTTGGGGTTCACACACACACCAATGGGGTCAGGGGAAAGGCGGATGCACATTCAGGGAGCCAGACCTGGAGCTGTATCCTGACCTCTTCCCAGTACCCGTATTGGCATTATCAGACATGAAAAGACAACTCAGCCAGGTACAGCAAGTTCCTGAGCCAAGGGAGTGATGAGCTGGGGTAAGAAATGTGATCTCCAGGGTGAGAGATGAGTGGGTGGGAGAGGAGTGCTGAAAGGATGAAATATCTTCGTTTGTCTGGGGGTGTGGAGGGAGGACCTGGGGGCACACGTGGGAGCAGCAGGACCCCTTACACTTGGTGGGTGCTCTTGGCTTTCCTCTCGCCGCTCTGGGATCCCAGCCTGATCCGCATCTCCGAGCGGAACTTCTCGCTGTTCCCCGGACTCAGCTGCAGGAAACAGGGTGGGGAGAGGAGAGACGGAAACACTTGCTGAGGGAGCATATCCACCTAAAACCACGCTGAGCTCCCTGGCAGGTACGCAGCTGCACCCACCCAAAATCTTGGGAGTACCAGAACTAAGGTGCTGCTACCCCCTCCCTTCCCAAACATCTGCACCACCCCTGTTTGAGAAAGCTTTGAGGGAAGGTGGTGCTGCAGGAGCACCCTGTGCCCTTGGGCTCCCCAGCAGTCCCAAATGGAACAGCACAAGGCCCCGGAGCATGGAGACCCTGTCCTGTCCCCACACACCCAGCTGAAGTACCTGTGGGGACATTGGCATCTCGCCGGGTAACTCTGTCACCACTCTGTCCCTGCAAACAGAGAGCACAAGGGTCAAAATGGGAATTGCACCCTCTTCACCACATCCACCCCTGCCCCAGGGTGGTGAGAGCAGTGATAGAGCAGCTCACCACAATCCACAACCCTTGGATCCAAAACCCACAACCCTTGGATCAGTTCTCGTTGAGCCCTTCTGGGTGAAGGACACCCCCATCTCTGCTGGCACTGCCCTTAAGGGACACGTCCAGTGCAGGGTGCTGACAGTCCTGCCTTTTTTTCTGATGATGATTTCCATGACGAACCTGCACCGTGGAGAGCACTGCAGCACCGTGAAGGCTGAGACCCACCCACCTCATTCCCACGCAGGAGGACACCACGTAAGTGCGGATGTGCGCGCACGTGGTCGCTCAGCTCCTCACCCAGGCTCCCCGCTCTGCTCCCAAGCCACTGTAGCCCTCATTGTCCTCAGGTGTCCCTGGGTCTGCTGGAGCTGCTGGTGGAGGTGCTGCAGGTGATCCTCCAGTGCCCGGTTGCTCTCCTCCAGCTGCCGGTTTTCCGTGCTGGTGACTTGCTGGGAGCTGCGGAGGCTGCGGCACCGCCGCTCCAGCTGTGGGACGGCAACAGGGACGCTCAGAGCCTGCCAAAATCCCCGTGCACAATAACTGGTGGATAACCATCTCCCCTAGAGCCCGGGCTGAATTACCCCTCACTGGGGATGGGGGGTTTGGAAACTCAGCTTGTGTCCTCTGGGGATGGAGGGGAGGGTGGGGATGGGGGTGATGAGGGTCCTGTGTGACAACCTGCAGCAAGGGCTGGTGGGGACACACCGGGATCAGCTGTGCCACACCGTGGGGTTGTTACAGCACAACCCAGAGACCCCCTAACGCATGAAGGGGAGGGGTTGGGGCCGGCCCACCTCCATCTGCGCCGTGACCAAGCGCTGCACCTCCCTCTCACTGGCATCCAGCACTCGCTGCAGCTCCACGTCCTGCTGGTGGCTCCGGGCCATGCTCTGGGGTGGCAATGAGGACGTTGGCACCCACTCACCCGCCGGGACCTGCCGAGGGGATTTGGGGTGCCCTGGGTGGTCAGCAAGGGGAGAGGAGCAGCCAGGGACCCACCTGCTGCTGCAGCTGCCGCTGCTCCTGCTGGATCTGCTGCTCCAGGACCTCGCAGAGCTGCTGCACCTCCTTGTCGTGCTCGGCCACTCGCCTGCGCGAACAGCGGGGCAGTGTCAGACCCTGCTGCAGGGGGTGCAGGCCCCTGGGACCCCACACTGCCCACGGGAGCCTCAGGCTGCAGCTGGGTTTGCCTGGAGGGGTCACCCAGCACGGATGTGTCCGGCAGTCTGAGTCCTGCCCTTTCGCCATCCCATCCATGACTGTAGAGGGAGCCCGACCCCAAACATCGGTGAAACCTCTACGCCAGCTGCTGATGGAGAGGCTGAAAGTACCCAGGTTTCTCCCCCGGGCCCCTCCAGGGCCCCATCCCTGTCCACATCCTTCCTGTCCCATCCCCATCCCTATCCACTATTCTGGGGTGACTCACTTGTTCAGAGTCAGCTCCAAAGCCTCCTTCTTGCTCCTGGCTTCTTGGATGCGGTGCGTCATCTTGGCCAGGAAGTCCTCCAGGTTGTCCAGGAGCTGGGGCTCATCCTGCCGGAGCTTCACCCAGAGCTGCCAGATCTCCTGCCTGCAGGGAGAGGAGTGTTTTGGAGTGAGCATCCCCCCAAAACCCCCAAAGCCAGGCCAGCTGTGGGGTCCTGGGTCATTTAGCTCCCAACATTCAAGATGCGTGGGGCCAGATGAGCGCTGTGGTCCTGTTCCCTGCTGCTGTGCTTGGGCCAAAGGCACCTCCAAGTCATTTCTCCACCCATCCTGCAGGACACCCCTGGGTGCTAAGCAGGGCGCTTACTCTTCAGAGATGTTGTCTGTGCCCAGCTGCTCCATGAAGGCAGCAAAGTGTCTCCGCTCCTCGCTGTCCACCCCTTCCAAGGCCGGCCCAGGGAGGACCAGGCGGACCCTCCGGGATGCTGTTTTCCGACGCCGGTGCTCCCTGGAAGCTTTTTGGGAGCTCAGGAATTGCCCTGCTGACAGATATTCCAAATCCTCAGAGCCCAGCTGGGACGACAGCAAAGCCCAAACCCACTTCCCACTCCATGGCTTCAACAATCCGCTCTGGCCCAAGAGAACCTCCCATCAGGTGAGCCATGGGCTGAGACCTGGCCGTGGAGACAACTCATCCTGTGCCACACAGCAAGGGGCGCATTTCACATCCCCCCAGGCCTGTGCCCAGGACCAGCCTGGGCTGCTCAGAGCACGCAGCACTTACGGAGCCCAGCAGTGAACTCCCCGGTGCCCAGCCGCCCGCTGCCGGCGGCATCCAGCCCGTCGAACACGAGCTCCAGCTCCTCCGTGCTGCACGGGAAACCTTCCTCCTGCAACCTCTAAAACCAGAGCAAATCAGCGGAAAACCCACCCATCACACAGTCTCCAGCCACTCCAGCAGTGCTGGACCCCATCCAGACAACCCCCCCCTACCTGCATGTCCGAGCGGGTGACGAATCCCGCCTGGTCCGTGTCCCTCTCCCTGAGGAAGTCCTGCACCCTCTGTGCTATTTCGGACGCCCACGGTGGCTCCTCAGCAGGGCTGGGCGCTGGTGCCGGGGTCTCACCGGAGCCCTCCCGGACCTGCCTGCGCCGGCTGGAGCCCAAGCGCCGGCCCTTGGCGGCCGCCCGGCGCTCGGACATGGCTGCGGCTCCGTCCTGCCGGAGACACCAGCGGGGGCTGAGCCCTGGCCGGCCCTGTCCTTGCTGGAGACCTTTGCTCCAGTCTGGTGGGAGAAAGCAGAGAGGGGCCAAGCTGGAAATTCATTTTGCTGGTGTAAAGGGCCAGAGCCCCATTGCCGAGAAGGGGTTTGGCAATAGGAAGGAAAGTCTTATCTCTAATTGCAAACAGAGCCTGGATCCATGGCAGCAACAGCTGCTCCCACCAGCCATCCCAGCAGCTTCCAGCACAGCTCCCACCCGGAGAGCAGCTTCTCCTGCCACCAGCCAAGCACCCATCCCAGATCTCCCCACGCTCTGCCCCGGCTCTGGGGGATGCACAGGGCACCAGCACCTGCAAGGGCCGCCCGGGAGGTGACACAGCCAGGAGGTGACACCAGCAAAGGACCAGCCAAGGTGATGCTGGAGGTCTGAGCAAGACGTGGTGCTTCCACCTGCCTTCTCAGAGCTCAGCAGCAGCTTTTAAAATTCCTCCCCCAGTTTTCACAGCTGTGAGTCACCTCCGGGGAGAGGGCGCGAGGCCTCGGGAGGTTTCCATCACGCTGCTGCTCGCCCAGGCTTGTGGGGCCTGAGCTGGGGACCCCCACACTGCCCTCTCCCCGGCCTGGGGCGGTGGCTGTGTCACCAAGGGCCATCGTGCCATCCCTGCGAGGGGTTGTTCTCTGTGTGGCAAAGCTGAAACACCGAGGGAAGGAAACGGCGGCCGTGGGGAGCGGTGACGCAGAGCCGGGGCCGTGCTCGATCCCACTGCAGCCCAGCTCTCCGCTCCCAGTCCAGAGAGACCCCCGGCTCCTCCAGCCCTCTGCCCCCGTCCTTTTGCAGTGAGAAACAGCAATTCTGCCAAATCCCAGTTTGCAGAAATGTGGGAATAGGCTCCCAACTCCAGCCCAAACACCTTAAAGCAAGAGAGTCTTGTGGAGTTGCTGGAGTCCCACAGCACCAGAAACATCTTTATGGTGGTCCCAGTCTCAGGCAGCAGAAGTGGGAGCTCTGGGGTGGCAGGGGAGTTGTTTCGGGCTTGGGGAAGCCCCCAGTTACCTGCCCCAGCCCAAGGGCAGGTGAGCTGAGCCCACAGCACGAGGGAGGCAATGAACAAGCAGGGGGCTGGGATGGGAATTGTGCTCCCTCGGCCAAGCAGGGCCCCCCACGGCATCACCGGCTCCCGGTGTCCTGCCTCCCTCCAGAACACCCCCCACTGCTTCCAGCCATCAGAAAGGGGCCCCCAGCCACAGTCCCCCACAGGCAGTGAGAAAAAGCCCCCTCGGATCACCAACAGCAAGAAAAGCCCATTATTTTCCTCACTTTTCTATTTCTTAAGGTGATGCCCGAGCTGTCCCTGGAGCAGCAGGACTTACCCTTCCCACGTGCCGAGAGGGACGCTCAGTTTTGGGGCACACGAGGCCGTGGGGCTCCCCGGGCTGGGGGGGATGCTGGTCCCCCTCCGAGGGCGCTCGAGCCGCCCCGTGCCCCTGCTCTCATCTCTCTTACTCAAGGCACTTTCCGTTTTCGGGTGACACTCAACTGCCGGTGCTCACACGTTTCCTGTTTGCTGCGTTGCAAGTGGGGTGAGGGAAAGACCCATCCAGAGGGTCACCATCCCCCCAAAGTCCCCAGATCCCAAGGCAGCTCTGCAAAGGCACTGCCAGAGCCATTGGGAAGTGAGCAAAGTCCTCATCCTTTCCCTGTCTGCAATGGTCCGGGGCTGGGAGGTGTTTGGGGCAGGGGAAAAACAGCAGAGAAACAGCAAATGTTATTTTAAGCCTCCAAAGCAACCAAAGTACAAGACTATCTATAACCTCCAGATTATAACATCCTACCACAGACAGAGCAAGCTGCAAATGCCCCTCTGGAGGCTCTTTAGCTCTAGAATTTGGAGGTCTCTCCCCTGTGCTGTCCTCTTGTGCTTTTAATTCAGGCTCCTGCCTGAATTATTAACTTGGCTTTAAACCCAGCTCCAAACCCACCGGCTGCCCGTGGGCTGCACCCGCTCTGCTTCATGAGGGGACAGGGGCAGTAGATGGATCACAGGCATTTCTGCTCCACTTTAGCTGCAAAACAGGAGAACTCAGGCAAGGGGAAACACTAACCCTTGTCTTTAGGGCGTAAGTAGAACAAACATCCCTTGGCTCACAGCAGATCTGAGCCCAGGCTCCCAGGGCAGGAGGTGTGGGGTGAAAGTTGATGCCCCAACCACCTCTGTCCATCCAAACTGGTTAAATCCCTTGCTGGGAACCCGCCACACCCTGCTCGTTTGCTGTTTAACCTAACGAAGCAGGAGCCACGTCAGGCCCGTCGCTCCATCGGGGCATTATGGACCAACTGAAAGCTCAGCTGGTTCTTCTCCACACCCTGGGCAAAGCTGGTGCTGGTTACCCCAAACTGAAGCATCCCCATGGCCAGGCTGAGGGGCTCAGCTTGTCCCCTCACCTCGTAACTCTCAGCATTGTGTGTTGCTGCACAGAGAAGGTTGAATTTTGGCTTTGCTTTCCCTAAGGATTCTCCTGAAGGGAAAACCCTAAATATCCCTGGGAGAGGCTGTTTATTGCCCTCTGTCCAGCAAGACTCTGGCATTCCAGGGGCAGAGCTGGGGTCAGCACTGGTCACGGGAGGGCACAACCCAGGAGGGAGGGCACGATCCAACCCCGGTGAGGTGCTGGAAGGGATCAGTGAAAGGGGGTTGAATGTAGTGGAGAAGGGAGGGGAGCCACCTGACCCTCCTCCTGTGGGAGGTTGACCCCCAGCATCCCTGCTCCGTGCTGAGGCCAGGCTGGGATAGGAGCAGCAAAACACAGCCTGGGCTGAAAGTGGGAGGTTCCCATCCATTCCTCAGCTGCTGGGAGCCCATCACTGTTTTGTGTCCCAAAGCTGGGGGGGAGACACTCCTGGAGGGTCCCAGGGACTCAGAGCTCAAGCCCTGGTGCCCAACTCCCTGTGGCACAGCAGAGCCAGACCCTGGCTGTCCCAGAGCCCCACAAACAGGGTTGAGGGGGGGTTCACTGATTTATTTGTAATTTCTATTTCTCATTTCCTTCATCTCCACTGCTCCTGGCAAACAGGAAGTGACAGCAGAGGGAAGAGAAGCAGAGGGGAGCTCCGGGCAGCAGTCGGGGGGGGTTTGGAAGGACTGACGTAAGGGGAAAGATTACAGGGGCTAAATCTGTAGGGTTTGACTCAGCAGCAGCTCAAAGGCTGAGTGGTTTTGCCCCACAAGCGTGTCAAGGGACATGGGCCTGTGCCAGTGCCACCCCACACTCGGGGGACAGGGAGATGCTTTAGGGATCCTTGGCTGAATGACACGAGGTTGTTCATCACCATCAGCTTTGTTTTCATCAGGATCCTCTGCAGACCAGGTCATTTGTCACACTAACCAGCCCTGAGTCTGCATCCAAGTCTTGCTCAGTCCTCCAAGGAAGCAACTGGGAGTAGAGACATCCCTGACTCCAGGGGAGCTCGGTCCCAGCCAGGATGTGCCGCTGCACTTTTCCACCAGCAGTGCCACCACGTGCTCTCGTGTCCCCATCCCACAGCGTGGATCACCCTTGTGGGTCTGGGCACCCAGGACCCTCTAAAGGGGGAAGGGAGAGGACCCAGCTTGCCCGTGGCTAATGGCCACTTGTCCCCCAGGCCAGTGTGCTGAGGGTGAGGAGGAACAGGGTCACAGTGGGGAAGGGGGAGTGACGGGGGCAGCAGAGGAGCCACCCTCACACAGGGGTCCTGCAGGGACATCCCCCACGGGGGGCAGTGGCTTCTGATGGGGACATGGTGGCAGCACCAGACCACTGTCCCCAGGGAATGGGGTCAAGCACAGGGGTTGTGACAAGGTTTTATCCCTCTCAGCCCTCACAAAGAGAGATCCCAACTCAGGGCTGCAGCCCCCACAACCAGGTTGGGTGCCAGAACACCCAGCTCCCAGTCACCCACATCAATCCAGAAATTCCCTTCCACAAGTGTTTATTCAGAGTTAACACTTACAGACAAACAGGTATTTCCCCTTTCCCCACATACACTTAATAGCATTATTTTTAATATAAATAAACATTTAGTGCTGGGAGCTTGGCAGCTTCACTGACAGCAAAGTGCATCATGGTGCAAGGCAGGAGGTCAGCCCTGTCCCTTTTCTTCCTGGGACCATCTTGCACCAGTTTCCTGAGTCCAAATCCAGCAGAGCTGGAGATGAACCCCATGAAAGTGCTGAGACCTAACAGTGTCGAGTCCCTCAGGAGCAGGCACTCATCCTTCAGTGCTGGAACTGAGCAGCCTCTGCTCCAGGCCATCCCTTGGTCCCAGAGCAGAGCCAGGTGAGGGTCCTCTCTCCACCAGCTCCAAAGGAGAAAAAGTCCAGGAAAATAAGCTACAATTCCTTATTTCAGCAGCATCCCTGCTGGTGAGCAGGGCTTCTTCCTACAGGAGCCCAACAGAGCCAGAGCAGGGGCTCCCCAGCCTGGGGTCAGTGTTGAAGGAGGCAGGAATGGGGGCACGAGCAGTACCACCCAACAAGGCAAGAAAGTGGGATTTGGGGCCAGCAGAGGGCAGGGGATCCCAAAGCCTCCCAGGCAGTGTTGGCCCCCCAGTGGCTGTTCCAAGCTGGGGCCTGCAGTGGGTTTGTCACCACCCGACGGGTGACAGCACCAGTGAGTCACCCAGGGAAGGGCTGTCCAGGGAACAGCTTCCTCTCGCGAGCAGCCGTGGGAAGGAGCAGCCTCCACGTCACTCTGCTGCCACCCTTGTGTTGGGTCCATGCTGCTGGGACAGAGGGCCACCCCCAGCAGCCAGGGTGTCCCAGGGCCCTGCAATCCACACCAGGGGCTTTTCTGAAAGACACCTGGTGCCACCAAGTGGTTGGGACACAAGTGTCCCCAGGGCCAGCAGGATGGCACAAGGACAGTGCTCGGCCCCACGAGCAGAGAACACTTCTCTGCAGGCAGGGCAGCGCCTTCGTCCCACCAGGCCCATCTCAGTCCTCCTCCAGCCCCGCCGTGGGGCTCCCCCTCTACATTGCACACAGTGAAGGTCCCTCAGGACCCCGGAGCTACTCATAAATAGGGAACTACAGACTCTACATTGCTTGGTACAGGACAGCTTACACAGCACAGGGTGGGGAAGCCACGGACACCCCGGCGTTGGCAGCACCGAGTCACGGCCTGGGCCGGGCGGGGACGATCCTTCGCTTGGCGCTGTAGAAGTCTGGAGGGCAGAAGGAAAGGGTTGGGAAGTGACTCCTGGGAGCAGCAGGGCAGGAAGAGGGAGGTGTCCCCCAGAAGGCACCCCAGAATCAGCCCTGGTGGGTTCCACCCCTGAGCCCCCACCCAAAGGTCCTGGAGAGCAGAGCTGCAGGTCTGCATCATCTCCTCTGTTTGTCTCACCTGTATTTCCTCTCCAGGCCCTGCCCTTTCTTCTTAAGAAGAAATTTTTCACTGTGAAGGTGGTGAGACACTGGCACAGGTTGCCCAGGGAGGTTGTGGATGCCCCAACCCTGGAAGTGTTCAAAGCCAGGTTGGATAAGGCTTTGAGCAACCTGGTCTAGTGGGGAGTGTCCCTGCCCATGGGACCTTAAAGATGACCTTTGAAGGTCCATTCCAACCCTTAACAGTCTGTGACTCTATGATTGGGTCAGGCCATTGGTACTGAAGATGAGGAGCTATTTTGAAGCATCTTCAGCTATAAAACCCACAAGCCTCATGCCAGTCCTCTGTGCAACCCCCAGCAGCCAGAGGGCACCTGGTTGGTGACCCTTCTCTGCTTGGAAGATGGGCTCTGCTTCCCCAGGAGAGCCATGAAGGGTGGACCCCTCCCCAAGCCCAAGAGCCAGACATGGCTCTGGCACCCAAGCCCCCTCCATCTGTCCCTGCTGTGACTCCAATGCCACCAAGCCCCCAGGGAGTGACAGCAAGCCCCAGCACTCACCTTTGATCGTGGTCTGACCACGCTTCAAGCTCTGCAGGGAGCCAGCCTTGTAAACCTTCGAGCTCTGCTGAGACTCCTCGGGGCAAATCCTGCCAGCGTGGTCCTTGGGGGGGACCCTGTGGGCCAAGGAGCTCCTGCTGTCACTGCTGATGACAGCCCTGACCAGGCTGTGAACCTCCTGGGGTGGCTGCTCGGCCACGAGGATCCTCTCCCACTTGAACGGCCCTTCCAAGGGAGTCTCCGTCTCAAAGTTGAAGTTCCAGCGCTGCTGAGCTTCTTCCAGCTGTTGTTTTATCTTGTCCTCAAAGTCATTCTGGAGCTGGTCATGGTCCAGGGGGCCAAAGAGGTTCCTGCACGCCTTGCTGCTGCAGGGGGTCTGCCCAGCCCTGCTCTGGGACAGCGGCATCGTGGCGGCTGGGAGGAAACCAGAGCGAGTTACGGGGTGTTGGGATGACAGGAGCAAACACAGGGGAGGGGGTTGGCTACCACAGCAAAGCACACGGTAGCCAAGGTGGGACAAGCTGGGCTGGGCCCTGCAGCAAGGGGACTGACACATCTGGACTCTGACTTTTAGGATTTTAGCAGAGGCTTGAGCACAGCCGCGTGCAATGCAGTAGGATGGGGAAGGTGCAGATGCCAACATTCCCTATTCCTCCTCCAGCAGGCAAAGCCCTGCCAGGTTGGAGCATCCAGCACCTCGATGCTGCCACAGGCTCCATCACAACCCTGCTCATTCCCACTTCCATGCAGCACAAGGCAAGTTGGCACACGGGCAGGTGAAGTAACAGGATGTTTTTCTGGCCAGTTTCTTCATCTCAGGAACCCCGACCAAGTGGTAAGGAAACTTTTAAGCAACTGCAAGAGCATGCCACAAGCCTGACCACTTTGCTAACCACCCTCCTTATCTGCAAGGAGCTGTTGGGTAACCAGAGACAAGACCTTGTTTGTTTTTTTTCAAATCGGTGCCAAAAGCCTTGACCTTCACAGTAAGTGGCAAAGCCTTTCCATGCGACCAGTCCTTCCCAACATGCGTGGGGATAATGGATCCTTCTCTACACCCACTGCTGTGAGGAACCTCGACATAGAATCAGAATTGTTAAGGTTGGAAAATGCCTCCAAGGTCATCGAGTCCAACTGATAAAGAGTCAGCTCTGCTCCGGGATTTGAGTTTTCAGAGCTAAGTTTTGGCCCTGCTGGGACAGCCACGCTCATTAAATCTGCTTTAAAAAAAGGATTCACAGCTCCCATTGCCCACCCAGTCTGGGACCTCCAAAGCCAGGCGGCAAAGATCCTCCAGGCTTGCACCCCCCCATCCCCAAATGTCCCCAAGGATGGGGTTCTCAGCCTCCTGCAGGGAGGATTTCTCCCCAGATTCTGCACCTGCAGCCCCTCCAGATTGCCTGGGTCACATCGTCTTCCCCAGATTCCATTCCTGGAAGCGTTGAGGAAACAATTGGAAGTGGCACTTTTTGTGCTCTGGTCTAGTTGACACGGTGGTCAGTGAATGGTTGAACACGAGGATTTTGGAGGTCTTTTCCAACCTTATTTGTTTGATGATTCCATTACCAGGCACGGCACCAGCACGCTGTGCCAGGGGGCAGCTGCGGGGGCCACACTGCGTCCCCGGGGCCACCCCAACCCCGTGCTCAGACTCAGCATCCCCGCGTAAAAACAGAAACCCAGCTTCCTATCTGCTGGCACTCCGAGCACACCAACAGGGTGACCTCACTGCGAGGCAAGTCCCAGCATGTCCAGGCAAGCCCGGGCAGGTGCCGGGTGAGGGACACGTTCTGACAGCCTGACCAGACAGCCCCCGGCCCTCCCCGCCCGCGTCACCTGCCGATGTTCCCATCCTCAGGTCAGCGACGCAGCCCAGGTGCCACCCCGGAGCCTCACGATAACACCCGCACCCTGACTCACGGCCGCAGATTGCCAAAGCCACCAATGGGGGAAGGACCAGGGCCGGGTCATCGTCCCCTCCCATGGGGCTGGCGCCGCTGCCAGCGACCTCTGCCCAGCAGGAGCTTCGAGGCTCCCCGCAGCCGGCTGGGAACCCCAAGATTTGGGCAAGGAAGCGGCAGGTGCACGACTGCATTAAAACCTCTCCCAGCCGAGCTGGGTGACGAGGGCACCCCGGGGGGACTCCCAGCCGGGCTCCACAGACACCTGCGACACCCCGGACCAGTCACACCAGTGTGGGGGAGCCTGGGGGCAGCCGCACCCGGGGGCGGGTGAAGCCGCTGCTCCCGCGCAGAGAACGCCCGGCTCATGACACTGATGGGCTCGGGGGTGGCTGGCAGGGGGCGGGGGGGCGGTCCCCGCAGGATG
>WBMZ01012586.1:0-16808 GCA_013400975.1 Atrichornis clamosus | reverse complement strand
TCCTTCCCTCCTTCCCTCCTTCCCTCCTTCCCTCCTTCCCTCCTTCCCTCCTTCCCTCCTTCCCTCCTTCCCTCCTTCCCTCCTTCCCTCCTTCCCTCCGTCCCTCCTTCCCTCCCGCCTTCCCGCCTGCCTTCCTTCCTTCCTTCCTTCCTTCCTTTCCTCCCTCCCTCCCTTGTTGTTGGAGCTGACAGAAGAGAAATTGAGATTCCATAGGGAAAGGAGAAGCTGGGATTTAGATGATATTGCTAAATTTCTTCTATTGAATTTACAGGGTTCAAGAAGCTGGGTTTTCATTTGGTTTTAATCTGGCCAGGGTTTTAAACTGGAATAGTTCAAGTGTCAAGCTCAACTTTTCCTTCATGGAAGCTAAACAGGAATGTCTAAACTGAGCAAAATTGGTGCTTGGTGCCTCCACATTAAAGAAAAATTAAACAGTAACATTAAAAAGATGAAAAGTTACAAAAAAAAAAGAAAAGTAACATCAAAAAAAAGAGAAAAGTAACATAGCAAAGATGAAAAGTAACATTAAAAAATGAAAAATAACATTTAAAAAAGTGACATAAAAAAAAAAAAGAAAAAATTCATAGACAAGCAGCCTCTGCTGTGACACTGAACTGCTGATTTTTGCTAAAAGCAAAAAAATAGGTTTGGATTTTAAAAAAAATATGGCCCATAGTGTAACAATAAAGGCAAAAAAGGGGTTTAAGGGTATGTGTGTGAATAAATGTGTATGTGATATAGATTAATACATAAATATAAAAGTGACATGGCTCTTACAGTAAAATAAAGTCGATTTATTCTCTGTTTATAGTGGGAATTTCACACAGACTTGCAGGTTTTAGTGATGGTAAGAGACAAATTAAAACCACAGTTGCTTAGAAAATAATTTCCAAACATTCTCCATCCCTGGAAGTGTCCAAGGCCAGGCTGGACAGGGCTTGGAGCAATCTGGGATAGTGGGAGGTGTTCCTGCCCATGGCAGGGATGGAATGGGATGAGCTTTAAGGTCCCTTCCCACCCAAACCATTCTGGGATTCTGACGGATGGCATTTAACTCGCTCTGGCACTAGAGGTGCTCTCCTTGTCCCAACCCCTCTTTCCCCCTTTGGATGTGTTGGATTCCAAGCTCAGTGTTGGAGCTCTCTCCTGGTTCCCAGTTGAGGGGGTTTTGCAGGATCTTGGTGTCCTGGAGGATGGGATTTCCTGTGGAACTCCATCAGGACCAAAGGGCTGCTTCAGCCCTGACCCCAAAAAACTCTTGTGTGAGGAGCAGGGAGCTGTGCTCGCTCTGAGCCAAGGATTTGTGTCACTCCAGGGTTGAGCAGGAGCTGGAGAGGAAAAAATCCGACCAGGATGATGCTGAGGGAGAAGGTTTTGAGCAGTCAGAGCAAGCACGGGCTGTGTCCAGCTCAGGTGACAAACTGAAAACTTCCTGGGCCTTTCCTCTACCTCAAGGATGAGGAGAAAGTCCCTCTCCTTTCCAGGCTTTCCACTGGCAAGGGCTCCAGGATGCGGGGCTGCATCCCAGGAGGATGGATCCCAGAGGATGGGTTCCCAGGGAAGCTGTGGCTGCCCCTGGATCCCTGGAAGTGTCCAAGGCCAGGTTGGATGGGGTTTGATCTCACTGGGATTCCACTGGGATAGTGGGAGGTGTCCCTGCCCATGGCAGGGGTGGAATGGGATGAGCTTTAATGTCCCTCCCAACCCAAACCATTCCATGATATCTCCTGGCACCTGGAGAGAGGAATGTTCCCACAGGCCTCTGGCACAGGTCCTGTCCTGCTCCCGTGGCTGCCCAGTGTCCCCAGGCACTGGGATCTGATGGAATAGTTCCCTGCTCATTCCTGGGGGTTGGAATTGCTGAGCTTTAAAAGGTCAGCCCAAACCATCCAGGGATTCCTCTGGGGCTGCGGGGTTGGAAGTGAAATCCATGTGGATGTGGGTGTGCAGAGCTGACAGGAAAGGGGTGAAGGGGCACAGATTGAAACATGGATTTGTGTCCCACAAATCCAGCCTGAGGTGGAGCTGCTGGAGCACCAAGGATAAAACAACACCATCCCTTCCCTTCCCTGCAGGACTTACAGAGAAAATCACGGAGAGGGATCCTACAGCTAAAACTTTAGAGATCTGAATGTTTTAAATATTTAAAAAGAAAATTTAAAAATATTTTTAAAATTAAAAAACCCTCTAAAAACAGACCCTATGAAGGGAGGCAAACTCAGGCTGGGAATAAGAGAAATGTGCCACGAGTGCTTTCATTCCAAGATCATTTTATCCTGGCAAAAAGCAGGGAGAGAAACACTTTCACTGCTTCAGTGCTTCCATTCCCACAGCACCCCTCTCCTAGATGCATCTAACAATGGTTTCCAGGGATGCACTGGGAACAGCTCCAGGTTCATCACCCTCTCACAAAGGAAAGGTGTGTTTTAACCCAGGCCTGCATCCCAGTTGAATTCCCCACAGGAATCTTGAGCACACAGGATAATGGGAGGGGTTGAGTGCTTGGGATAAGCCTGAGTTGGTGGGGGCTGTGGGCAAGATTCCTTCTTCTGGGATTTTTGACTGGTGAAACAGTGGCCTGATCCCATCCCAACTCCATCACTTGTCTGGAAACCAAAAGAAAACCCCTAAGGAATGTTTTCAGCTCAACCAGGTGGAGCGATTCCATGAAAATCACAGATCCTGTGGTAACTGCTGGCAGGCCCCACACTGCAGGTGTCATTCCCAGTGGGATCAGCTGGGATTCCCAGGTACCAGATTCCACATGATCTCATGGACAAGGCCTGCAGTGGAGGGATGGCTTTTCCCTGGGTGGGCAGAGGAAGCTGCTCTGGTTGGGGACATTTCAAACAATCCCAGGTGGAATTCTGGAGGATTTCCCAACTTCAGCCAGGCAGGGGAACAACACTCCAGCAGTCCATGTTTTCCAAGTGTGACTTCTGGTATGTCACTTTAGAATCATGGAATATCCTGAGTTGGAAGGGACCCAGAGGGGTCATCCAGTCCTGTCCAGGACACCCCAACAATCCCACCCTGCGCCTCAGAACATTGTCCAAATATCCCTTTTTTTGGCCTTTTTATTCCCCCTGGGTTCCTTTTTTAGGAGCAGAGGTGAATTTTGCTTACCAACCAAAAGCAGTTCTTTAAACAAACCCCCCCCAAAATGTCATTTTTTTGCAAACTAAAGCTTTCTGAAGAATAATTTTATGCTCCACAACAATGAACGAAGAAGATTTTAAGAGGTTGGGAAATGAACATTTTCTGTGCTTTCTTATTCTTTTGGACGAAGCCAATTGTTAAAAAACATGGTAAAAAAACTAAAACAAAGTTCTTGGGTAATGAATGGGAAGTTATTCATGACTTCTTTGAGGAAGAAATAACAATGTGCCTCCTGGGAATACTAAGTCGCAGCAACCTTAGGGGGATGGGTTGGGCGGCGTGAGTCAGACACAGGTTTGGAATTATTGATGTTTTACAACTGCCAGCCCTTCCCAAGCTTTGCCCTGTGTGTCCCAGGCTCTCCAAGGCACGTGGAATGGGTTCCTGCACCTCCAGAGGCGTTGGCACAACTGGATCCTATGGCAGCAGAGGATGGAATGTGGAGCTGTGCTGCCTTCCGAACAACCTCTCTTGCAAAACACTTTGTAGCCCTGCTTTTCCCAGGGGCCCTGTGCTCCAGCCCAGTGGATTGCTGTGAGGATGGAAATATTTCCATGTGTCCCATTTGGAATGCTGCTTGATTGCTTCAGGATGTGCTTCCCTTGGTTGTTGTTGCTCACAGCTGGGCCTGGGGAAAGTGGGGATGGGGAGGGAACGAGTCCTGCCCTACAACACCTTCACTCTGGGAAAGGGGAAACAGGGAAGGTTGGGATGGAAAGGGGAGGAATTCAACTGGCTGTGTGCTGTCCATCCCAGCCTCTGGCATTGTGGTTTCCAGTCACACAGTGTCCCTGTTTTCTGTGACGTGGATGGTGCTCCTGGACTGGGCAGCACCTCATTGTTCCTGGTTCATTCCCAGCATTCAGCGGATGGCCCCAGGCATTCTTTGCTCCAAACCCTACAGAGATTCCTCTCTAATGGATTTCCTCAGCTCCACTTTGCTTTAATTTGTGCCCCTACAGAGCAGGGAAGCACTGAGATAAACCCCACCCCTCTGGAAAAGCTCCTGCTCTGGGGAAGGCTCTCCCTGCGAGATCTCCAGGGGGAGGTTGAGGGGAATTCCAGCGGTCAGCAGCCTTTGGAATACTGGGGAGATTCATCCCTGTGTTTTAGGAAGAGAAGAGAAGCTTTGCTTAATCATCTTCTGCCCAGAGAAATTGTGGCTTCCAGATCCCTGGAAATGTCCAAGGCCAGGTTGGATGGGGCTTGGAGAAACCTGGGATAGTGGAAAGTGTCCCTCCCCCTCCCTGGATGATCTTTAAGGTCCCTTCCCACCCAAATCATTCCATGATTCTGGAATTGTCTGATTTTATCACTGGGAGAATCAGCAGGACGACTCTACCAGAGTGACAGGGGAGGTTGTGCTGACATTTTCTTTAAGGAAACTCAGGGAATCATCTCCAGACTGGCGGATTTCAGGAGTCACCGCCAAGCTCTGCACACACCTGCTCATATTTCCTTGTCTCCATGCCTGTTGTTATCCCAACAGTGGGAAAATCATTGGAATGGGAAGAACCTCTGTCCCAGGCCATTCCTGAGGGGGAGCTGTGACATCAGAGTGGTCTTGGAAGCTGCGGGAAAAAGGGATGTGTGTCACAAGCTGCAGGATTCAGGATTCAGCATGAGGGAATAACGTGGAATTCCTACTGGGGATGGGTTCTGGAAAGAGCAACAGTTTAGGATGGTGAGTAGCTGTTGCAGGCAGAGAATTCAGTGTGTGAATGATTATTTGATAATCAGGAAATTAAGGTTTGATCATTGGAAGTGGCTCAAACTCAGCAGAAATTCCCTGCTGGTAATGTATTTAATAATACATTACCGTATTTTAAACCTTATTTATAGTAGGAAAAGATCATATGATCATATTGATTTTTTGTATTTTATACTATGGGTTAAAATGAGTTAAAATTGTCACCATCAGTTACTGCGAAAGGTGATTTTTGTCACCGTTGTGGGGGGGACAGGGCTCAGCTGGTGACACTCCCACTGCAGGGACTCTGCTGGCCTGGATCCCATCACTGAACCCTGCAGGTCACAGCATTCCTTCCAGGATCACTGGGGTTGGGAGAGCCCTTCAGGATCACCCAGCCCCACCAGCACCACCCCAAACCACGTCCCCAGGGGCCACATCCAGACTCCTCCTGGACACTTCCAGAGACAGGGACTGCACCACCTCCCTGGGCACCTCATTCCAAGGCCTCACCACTCCTGAGGGAAAATTTTTCTTGATATCCAATCTGCACCTCCCTCTTCCCATCTCCTTTCCTCCTCAGCCAGGTTGATGGGGAAACAAGAGCAGGGTCTTCCAAGGAAGGCCCCACTCCAAGAACATTGGGATTGGCCTGTGGTCAGCATTCCCTGGCTGCTCCCAAGAGTCTTGGTGCTCCAACACTGATATTTTGCTCCAATTTGACTGACAGGGAATTCTGCTCCCGTTTGACTGACAGGGAATTCAGGCCAACCCTTCAGCCTCTCAAAATGATGAAGCGAACATTTCACTGCAAATAAACCCAGGAGGTTGCAGGAGGAAATTTTTCAAGCATTAAAATACCAGGCCCAGAAATATCAACTGAAAAATGCACAATTATTGTATTTTTTTTTATAGCCTCCCCCAAATTCTCCCTCCTGGTTGTAACCATTCCCTCAGCCCCCACACGAGTCTGTCTTCATTTGCTGCTCTCTTTTCTTCAGAGCTTTTATGGGCTGAGATCTCTCTCCTTTATGTGTTTATAAAACCCCAAGGAGGCCTTGGGAGTTGGTTGAACAATAATAGTGAGTAAATTGGGGATAATTTGGGCTAAAACGCTGCAAAAATATTTATTTCAGAGTCCTCAAAGGTGCTTGATTAAGTTTTATTTCATTTGGGAGTGCAGCTGTGTGCGACATGAGGTGACAAAGGCCCTGAACTGGAAATCAGCCAATGTGAGGATGTTTCCATCCTTATTAATCTCCTGGTGCTGTCACAAGGGTGAGTTTTTCCCAGATATTTGTGCTCCAAGCCTGGAATTTGCTGTAAAAATCCAGGAAATAAAAGTCCAGGTGGAAGGGTCTCTTTTTTTTCCCTGAGGTAAATAAGTTGTGGATGAACTGGCTCAGCTGGGAAGTGCCTGGAGGTAGGATTTGGGAAGTTTCAGAGTCTGGGGGAAGATGTCTCTTCCAGCAGAGGCAGCTTGCCCAAATTTAATCAAAATTTTTGCATTAATTACAATTAAACTTTCTTGTCCAAATTTAAATGAATTTTAAAAATAAATTAAAACTTTCTCGCCTAAACTTAAATAAAATTTTAATCAATTAAATTTAAGCTTTCTTGCCCACATTTAAATTAAAATTTTAAATTGATTAAACTTTCTTGCCCAAATTTAAATGAATTTTTAAAAATCAATTAGATTTAAACTTTCTTGCCCATATTTAAATGAAATATTTAAATCAATTAAATTGAAACTTTCTTGCCTAAACTTAAATAAATGTTTTACATCAATTAAATTGAAACTTTGTTGCCCATATTTAAATAAAGCTTTAAAATCAATTCAATTTACGCTTTCTTGCCCCAGTGTTAACAGCTGTTGCAGGCTGGGATGAATCCTGCCCTGCACAGCCCGGGGCTGCCTGTGAGGGAAGCCTGGCTCAGGGCTTGGTGACTTCCCGAGGGAAAGCATTCCCTGCTCCTGACTCTGAGGGCTTGGTGCACAACAGGAATATTTGGAAGGCAAAAAAAATGGTTGCAGAGAATCCCAGGATGGGTGAGGCTGGAAGGGCCCACAGGGGTCACCTGCTCCCACTCCCTGCTCCAGCAGGGCCATCCCAGAGCACAGGGCATGGATCGTGTCCAGAGGGCTCTGGAATATCCCCGGGAGGAGACTCCAGCCCCTCTCTGGGCTCTGTCCAGGGCTCGGGCACTGCCCAGGGAAGAAGTTCTGCCTCCTGTGCAGGGGGAACTTCCTGGGATCAGCCCCTGCCCGTTCCTCTGGAGCCATTCCAGGCCCCAGGGAGCAGAGCCGGGCCCTGCTCTGCCCCTCCCTGCACACGGGGACACCCAGGGGTGAGGGCCCCTCTCAGCTCCCTCAGCCTCTCCTGGGCAGGGAGAGGCTCCAGGCCCNCTGGGCTGGGCAGGGAGAGGCTCCAGGCCCTTCCTCATCCTCCATTGGCCCCGCTCCAGGAGCTCCTCCTGTCCTGAGGATCCATGACTGGACACAGCACTGCAGAGGTGCCTCCCAGGGCAGAGCAGAGGGCCAGGATCCCTTCTGGGAAGTGCAGCACCTTGGTTTTTTCCTTTTTGTTCTTGCTTTTCCGGAGTTTTTGTTCCAGAAATGACAGCGGGGAGAACGGTGCACGGCAAAACTGATTTTCCAGGCTTGTATTGGGAGCACCTGGCAAAGGATCTGTTATCAAAGGCAGGAACAGGATTTAATCTCCTCAGGAATCAAACAAATCCCTGCCTTATCCCATCTGGGGCACACAGAAGGTCTCTGAAGCCATGATTTGAAGCAGTTGTCTAAAAAAAGGACAACAAAACTTTATTCCTGTGTGTGAGAGAGGCCCAAATCCAGCTTTTTTGGGATGTCCTCAGTAAGATACTGGATAAGGTTGCTTTGTGTAGCCCCAGGTAGAAGAAAGCAGGAAATGCTTTAGGGATGGGGGAGTAGAACCGGAGTTAGGGATGTAGGAAAAGCTGGATTTCACATGGGATATTGAGCTGTTAGAGCAAGGTGTTACTACTCGCCTTGAGGCAAAATCTTTGCTCTGGAGGAAGTTTCACGGGAGGAAAAAATAGCTGAGGCTTAGGCAGGTGCTAAGAAATAAAAGCTGAGATGCTCTGATTGCCAAGTGGAGTCACTGAGCAAAAGAAACAGCAAAAACCACCCAGAAATGGTTAAATCTGTCAGGAAAAAAAAGCAGAACTGACAGAAGGGGGAGACTTAGTAACTGCGAGCAAGCAAATGTTCTGCTGTCATTGGTTCCTGCTTGGTTCTTTTTCCTGGGAAACAGGACTTTGTGGGTACACTCAGTAGATGGGATGTCACCAAAGGATCTCTCTGATGTTGTCGTGAATTTTTTCTTCACCTTCTGTAAACAAGTCTGAGAGAAACTGGCTCTAAGGGTAAGATAGAATTTGCTCCTCAGGAAAAAACACACAAGTCGCTTGAAGAAAAAAATCCCCAAAAATATGATTTGTGGTCCGGTTTTTATTTAGATCCGGATGCAGGAGAAGTTATCTCTATATTTGGCTTCAGCTCTTGATGTGAGAAGAGAAAAAAATAAAAATAGAAAGGGGCCCCATCAGAAGTGAGGACCTGAGAAAATGTGGGTTCCAGACAAATCCACAGGAGGCTTTCCAAGATAAACGAAGAGAGGAGCCATTTGTAGATGCTTGGATTTGCAGACCAAGGATGTGAAAGGAGGCTGAGAACTCTTCACACAGCTGTGGAATTTGCCAGGGAGGCCGAACCTCCCTTGGCAGCAGCTCACCGGGAAGGGAAGCAGACAAAAAAAAGGTGGAATTCAATTGCTGGGAGCTCTGTTAGTCAAGACTTGCTCCTGGGAGGCATCAGAGACAGAAAGCAACTGCAGCTTGGTCTGGGAGATGTTTTCAACTCCTGGAAACATGATTAAATTTGCCTTGGAAAACAAGAGGATAATGCAGAAATCCAGGGAGGCTGTTCACTAATTGCTGGGGTGGTAATGAAGAAAAATTGGCCAGAAGAGCCTTGTTTTAACTTCCAAGCTGGCCAAGAGAGAGAACCACAGTTGCAGAGGGAAAATTCCTTGGAGCAAAAACTCCTGAAGTGGTTTGTGTGTCCAGAGGTGCATCTGGGAGCTCTTCTTCCAGCTGGGAAAAATCCACGGGACCTGAGCTTGAAGGCCTTGAGTTCCCCCTTCATCTTGGACAGGAAGAGACAGCCCAGTCCATGTGGAAAAGAGGGAAGGGTGTTTAAATTCCATCATAAAGTTTTAGGCTGGAAGAGCATAGAGAATCATGGAATGGTTTGGGTTGGAGGAAACCTGAAAGATCATCTCATTCCATGGGCAGGGACACCTTCCACTATCCCAGGTTGCTCCAAGCCCTGTCCCACCTGGCTTTGAGCACTTCCAGGGATGGGAATGTTCCCTGTTCCTCACTGTGCCTTTGTTCTACAGGCAGGCAGGTGAAACTCCTGAGATGTGGAGTTTGGAGGAGTCCTGAGAGCTCTGGTTTTTCCCAGGATTTGCAGTTTATTCCTGCACGAAATTGAGAATTGTCCCTGGCTTCTGCTCTATCTGGCAGCCCCTTCACAGCCACAATTGGGAAACTTTCTCCTGCAGTAGCTGAACACCCCGGTGGTCACCACAGCTGAGACTGGAACCAGGAATGCTCCATGGAAGCAACGCCAGCCCTGGCGTGATGGATGGATCCAGGGAAAGCTGCTTTGGAACCTCGGCCCGCAGAGGAGGAACTTGAGCTGTGTTCTCGCATCCATAAATCCCGATGACACCAGAGGTGCTGTAGGAAGTGGGAGGGCCAGACGGGATTTCAGGCACTCCCATCTGGGGAGCACCCCAGGGAGGGGCTGTTGAGTCATTTGTTTGGACAATGCCTGAAATAAAGGGGCCCTGGAAGTGTGGAGGGAACAGAAACAACAAGAGCAGCAGGAATCCTTCCTTTTCCAGAGGGGGCTCCTCACAGGGTGGGGGTAGAACACACCAGGCTGGGATTTGACTTGGAAAGCTTTTTTTAAGCCCTGTGTGGATGGACCCTTTTGGCCATGTGGAAATGACTCCTGCTTTATCCATGGGACAGGATGGGAGGAGGAATGGGAGAGCTGCCTCTGCCTTTCCAGGCAGGAGGGAGAGGTTTTCACTGAGGATGGAGGCCAAGTGTGGAATTCGAAGCCGCAAAAATACGCCCTGTGTCAGTTGGGTGCCCACACAACTGGATTTGTTATCCAAACCTGTTCCACACCTGGAATTTTGCTGCTTGTGAAGGCAGGAGCTCTCCTTTCCCAAGGACTTTGGCAGCCCTGGCTCTGTGGGGATGCTCTTCCTTCAGAAATGCTGGAGATGGGAAGGCATTGCCTTGGAGAGGAGCTGAGCACTGGGTGCTCCCAGCTCAGCTTGGGTTTGGGGATCCAGCTGCTTGGATCCAGCTGCTTGGATCCAGCTGTTTGGATCCAGCTGTTTGGATCTTCCTTTTGGTCAACCAGAACTGCACGGAAATGCCTGGGAGAGCTTTCAGTGGCCTCTTCCTCCTCAGTGCTCAAGGTCAGGCAGCAATTCCTCCTGCTCATGGCTCAAATTCCTCTGGGAGCTGCTCCCTGGAGAATTTCACTCCTGAGGCAGCTGCTTTGACCACGGAGGGGACACCTGGAGCAAAGCCAGACTCTGGGTTAAGAGTTCATGGAATCATGATTCCTTGGGTTGGAAGGGACTTTAAAGCTCATCCCACTCCCATGGGCAGGGACACCTCCCACTATCCCAGGTGGCTCTGAGCCCCGTCCAGCCTGGACTTGGACACTTCCAGGGATGGGGCAGCCACAGCTTTTCTCTGCCAGGGCCTCCCCACCCTCACAGGGAAGGATTCCTTTGGAATATCCAAGTTGTTTTGGAGCTGTTCCATCACCTCCCCTCACGTCACCGTCCCTGGCTCATGGCTGGGTGAACATTTTGTCTCAGCCCCTCAGTGTCATTTTTTGGGGTCTACCTCAAAGGTGTTGGGAAGCTCAGTGGATCCCTCCAGCCAAGCAAATTCCTGCTGCTTTATCCTGCAGTTTGTCCAGCTCTGATCCCATAAACCCCTGCATTCCACCCCCATACAGGGATTCACTGATTGCCCTCAGTGATCCTGTGGGTCCCTTCCAGCTCTGAATATTCTGTGATTTTTTTTTCCCCCCCCGATTGTTCTGTCTCTGAATTGTGCAATTAATGCCTTTATTAAAACATTCATTACGTGAGGCAGCACCAGAGACACTCTGGCAACCAACCCAAGTGCAAACCCCTGTCAGATTTAATGCTCTTGTTCTTTCTCCCGTGGTAAAATGTCAGTATTTTGGGAGAGAAAATGTTTTCAGCTGTGCACAGAAGGGTTTTGATTGAAGTGACCGCAATTTCAGACTTTTCAATTGTGTTCTCATTCCCCCTCTCTTTCTTTACAAACAAGCCTGGTATCATTTAGTTAAAATTCTCCCTGTTTTCATTGGAATGTGGTTAATTGGCTTGGAAGGAGGATAATCTCTTGAAGAAAAACATGCTTGCCATGGAAATAACTCCTTCTCTAAAGGTTTAGGGGGGGGAAAAAAAAAAGCAGATTTTGCCCAAATTCTTCGAATGCTCCATTGTGCCAAACCCTGCTTGAGTTGGTCAAGTCCTGGCATCAAAGGGTGACGTTTTGATGATTATTTCTGTTGTTTATTAATTAATGTATAGCTGTGGGAGTGTAATTACCACTGCTCTGGGTACAGCCAGAGAACTGATCACAGCGGCAGCACAAACCACACACAGTTGGCTGGGATGGAGCAAAAATTCCTGGGTTTCAGGCAAAAACTCTTTGGCCCAGGAACCTTTCATCAAATCTGCAGGAATAACTTGTTTGGTTTGCGTTCCCCCCTCCCCATATCCCACACACCCCCCCTGGATTATGGAGAGGCTGAAATGAGGGCTGGGGTTTGTTGTGGAGCTTCAGGTCAGGGGCTGAAAATCAGGGATGTGATGGATTTCCATGTTCCTGATTGACCACAGCCGTTGTCTTGGAGGATGCACAGGCACAGCAATGTATCCCACTGCTGAATCCCAGAATTCCCATATCCCTGAGGTTGGAAAAGCCCTCCCAGCCCATGGAGTCCCAGCTGTGCCCCATCCCCACCTTGTCCCCAGCCCAGAGCTCTGAGTGCCACGTCCAGGCCTTCCTTGGGCACCTCCAGGTTGGTGCTCATCCAGAGCCACCCCTGCCACGGGCAGGGACACCTTCCACTATCCCAGGTTGCTCCAAACCCCGTCCAACCCGGCCTGAACCTCATCTGGTTTCCCACCAGCGAGGCTGAGGAACATGGAACATCCAACTGTCCCTGGGACAATGTCCCTTTGGATCCAGACATCGCCAGAGCCATTCATGGAGTTGTGTCCCTCTGGGGCTGCCCCACAGAGCTGGGGCTGAGTCTGAATCAGTGGGGTCGGGACTTTTTATCATTCCAAGAAGGATGGGCCACATTTTCAGGACGAATTTCCCCATGGAAAGGGTGGTCAGGCCTTGGCAGGGGCTGCCCAGGGAGGTTTGGAGTCGCCATCCCTGGAGGTGCCCAAGGAAGGCCTGGACGTGGCACTCAGAGCTCTGGGCTGGGGACAAGGTGGGGATGGGGCACAGCTGGGACTCCGTAGGCTGGGAGGGCTTTTCCAGCCTCAGGGATCCTGGGATTCAGTGAAATCATTTTTTAAACCAGTCCATTGCCCTCCACCTTCCATCATTCAGAATTACAATGGATTTTCAGTTTAGAATTCAGTCAGTGTTCGTTGACAATTCCCCTGTAATTGGTTTGAATTCTTTTCCACACCTTTGGTTCTTTGTAATTGCTCAGCAGAGGGAAAAGGAGGGAATGGAGTCCATTTTCAAGTACCTGGGAGGATTTCGTAGAATAAAAGATTCCCAGAATCACAGAATGGTTTGGATTGGAAGAGACCCCGAAGCCCATCCCATTCACACCCCCTGCCATATACAGGGACACCTCCCAGTATCCCAGGGTGCTCCAAGCCCCGTCCAATCTGGCCTTGGACACTTCCAGGGATCCAGGGGCAGCCACAGCTTCTCTGGGCACCCTGTGTCAGGGCCTCCCCACCCTCCCAGGGAGCAATTCCTTCCCAATATCCCATCTAGCCCTGCCCTCTGGCAGTGGGAAGCCATTTCCCTTGTTCTGTAAACCTCTTGTAAAGAGTCCCTCTCCATCCATTTGGAAACTTGGAATAAATAGAAGGATGTTGAGATGCATCAGGGAAGCAGAAGCAGAGAATCCCAGGATGGTTTGGGTTGGAAAAGACCTTAAAAATCCTCCTGTTCCACCCCAGCCTGGCCCAGCAGTTGGAGCCCAGATCCCACTGAGAAGGGCACAACCTTTCTGGGACAGAGGGATGGAAGAACCTCCAAATTCCTGCTTTTTTGGGAGAAAATTCCTCCCTGATCTCCAGCCCAGGGGTTGGGAGCTCATCAGGTGCCCCAGTCAGGCCCCTCTGAGGTGCCTTTGTCTGTTCCCCCATCCTGACAGGAGCAGGACGCCCAGGATGGGCCGGAGGAAGGAACACGAGCAGAAATGAGGGAAGAGAAGAGGCACAGGGATTTAGGGATTTATTCCAGAGCAGTGGGAGCCAGGAGGTGGAGGAGGGCAGGGAGAGCTGAGCTGGCCAGGTTCTTACAGGGACTGTGAGGTTGCTGTGGAGGGAGAGCCTGGGAGAGCTCCTGGCACCTGAATAGGAAGATTGGGATTATTTCTTGGGAATTTTACAGGCCTGGATCCAGGTTGGGATCAGGATTCTGCTGCTGCCTTTTCCTTCCAGAGCTCACAAATCACTACTGCTGCCTCTCTCCCTTCCAAAGCCTCCAAAGTCAGAGTGAATCATCCCTAGTGGAACTAATATTTCATCATTAAGCCTTTGGAAGCAGACAAATTGGAAAAATCCCAAAAAAACCCCAGCAACGTCTTGATTTAGGTTGTTGGTTTTTTTTTTTTAAGGAACTACTGAGAACGGGAATAATGTTTGCTCTCCCTGTCCAACAAGGAGCTGGGGATCTGCTCTGTCTGGTTTGCTGAATCATTCCGGGGTTTGGAAGGCTGGTTCTGGCACTCTGGGAGGAAGAGGAGGTCACCCAGGAGGAAGAGGGATGGCGCAGAAGGGAATTCCAGCAGGGAATGAGGTTTCCAGGTGAGGAGGGACCTTAAGATGGGCTCAGCTCCGTCCTTGGCACTTGTGGGGTTTCTTTGCCCCGGGGGTGTGAAGGAACCTTCCCAGCCATGGTTTGTAGCTCCTTTCCACCTGCTCCATCTGCTCCCACCTTTCCCTGGGAGTCACCTGTGTCCTGCTGCCCGGAGAGGGAGGGAAAGGGATGAACTGGAGCAAGTGGGACAGGCCAGGGAGGAGGAAATCCAGGATTTGTCCATGTCCAAGGAAAGGGAGCAGGTCAGTGCTGCTAAAATCCCTCCCAGTTCTTCTCTTGGACATATCCACAGCCTTTTATGTTCCCTTTTTGTGGCAATCCCAAGGAGACACTGGTTTTTTGGGATGGCTCGTCCCTTTCCCATGCACAGATTCATGGAGGGATGTGGGCTGGGGGAGTCCTTCAAAAATCATCCCATTCCAAGCCCTGCCATGGGCAGGGACACCTTCCACTATCCCAGGCTGCTCCAAGCTCTGTCCAACCTGGCCTTGGGCACTTCCAGGGATGGAGAAGCCACATTTTCCCTGGGTGAGCTGTTCCAGCATCTCTCCATTCTCATCCCCAAATCCCTTGCTCACATCCAATTCAAATCTACTTTCTTCCAGCTTAAAACCGTTGTCCTGTCATTCCAGACCTTGGGAAAAATTCTCTCTCCATCTTTTTTCATAAACATCCTTCATCTATCAAAAGTTCAGGAGGTCTCCCTGGAGCCTTTCCTTCTCCAGGCTCCACAACCCCAACTCTCCCATATTTTTTTATTAAAGAGATGCTCCAGCTTTCCCAATTTCCCAAATTTTGTGGCCTCCTCTGGAGCACTCCAGGAGTGCTTTGCAAAAGTCCAAGCAGGCTTCCCTAAAAAAAAAAAAACAACCAAAAAAACCCCAAACAAACAAAAACAAACAAACAAACAAAAAAAACCAAAAACCAAACAAAAAACCCCTGTCCCCAAATGATGATTTAGAATCCATTAAATTGATTTAAATTCTTCTTTAAATTCACCTCAAAGCAGAGGAGCAAAACCCAAACATTTTTCTGCAACAATGACAAGGCCATCGTTGGGATAATTGCAACACCATCTGCTCCATCCATCACAGAGCTGTGTGGCTTTTCCTCTTGGCTTTTTCCTGAAAAAAAAAAAAGGGAGACATGGTTAGAAAGCCACAGAAAAACAACACAGAGCAACCAAACAACAGCAAAATAAAAAAAAATTTTAAAAAACCCTCACGATTTTTTAGCCAAATGCTTGCCTGTTGTTCATGATGAAAAACAGGATTTTCTGGCTGACTTCTGGCTGAATTCCCACAGGGAATAAGGATCCATGTGCCCCTGAATTAGGAATAACCTGCCAAGGTTAGGCCTTTGTTGCTGGAGGAAATCTGGGGGGTTCAACACCAGAAAAAAGAGGGAAAAGGGAGAAAAAAACCCAAAGAAAACCATTTCACTCCTGGTTTTTTATTGGCAATAACCCAGGGGAGCAGCGCAGGAGTTAAAAACCGGGATGGAAGGGATGGGAACCCGGTGAGGAGATTTTTGCCAGGGAAATGTGCTCACTCTGAGCCTTTTAATGAAATAAAAGTCCCTGATTTCCTTTTCTCCAGCCGGATTTTGTGCTTGGACCAAAGTCCTGCAAAATGCGATAAATCCCTGTGCAATCGAACTTCCATTCGTGCTCCTTAGCAAAGGGCTAAAAAACCTGTTTATTTTTATCCCAGATTTTCTTACTTTACTTTTCCAACTGCCTCAGATAAAACCCTGGGCTTGACTTTTCCTCTGGAGCAGATTTTTGCAAGGAATTCTCCCGTCCCACTATGGAATAATTCTTTGTCACTTTTGTCCGAGGGGGAAATTGCAACATCACTTTAAAAAAAATTAAAAGTAAAATCTCTGTTAACTTCATTCCATAAAACTGCTGCTGAGCATCCTCAGTTCCTCACAATCCAAGGAGAAGAGCCCTGGAAGTTTAACCAGTTATCCATGGGAATGAAGGACTCTCCCAGCCCTGATCCTGGGATTCTGTATGGAGTTTCCTCTTTCCCACTCAAGGACCAACATCCCAATATTTCAACAGACCCCTCACCAAACACAACCCTCTTGTTCCAAGAGTTAATCATTCCAAAGACTCCTAGAAATTCCCAGTGGCCACTGGAGTGGAGATCCAGGGGGTGCTGAGGGAATATCAGGGGTTGTAAACTCGGATTTGTTGCTGCACAGCCTCTCCTGGGCTCATCCAAACTCTGCTCTGAGGTTACCTCTTCCTGAGAGATTCCCACACTTGGAAACTCCCACCGGGATAAACATCCCTTGAGGACATTCCCAGACATCCCTTCAGGAGATTCCCAGACATCCCTTCAGGACATTCCCAAACATCTCTTGAGGAGATTCCCAGACCCCACCTGAGGAGACTCCCAAATATCTCTTGAGGACATTCCCAGGCATCACCTGAGGAGATTCCCAAGTATCCCTGGAGGAGATTCCCAAACATCCCTTGAGGACATTCCCAAACCCCACTTGAGGACATTCCCAAACCCCATTTGAGGACATTCCCAAAAATCCCTTGTGGAGATTCCCAAACCCCACTTGAGGAGATTCCCAAACCCCACTTGAGGAGGTTCCCAAACATCCCTCAGGAGATTCCCATCCTTAGGATAAGCACGGCCTCAGTGCCAGGAGCCTCAACTCTGTCCTGCCTTAATGAAGGAATTTTAGCTCCAAAGATATTGGACTTAGGCCGGAATCTATTTATTTTATTTTATTTTAT
>WBMZ01012583.1:0-17593 GCA_013400975.1 Atrichornis clamosus | reverse complement strand
CGCTGCTGCCGGCGCTGCTGCGGCGCAGGCTCTCCCTGCGCTCCTGCCGCCGCTCGCTGCGCTCCTCCGAGCTCTCCCCCGAGCGCCGGCGCTGCGGCCGCGCCCGGCTGGGCATGCTGGGCTTGTCCCCTCGGGGCCCCTGTCCTGTGAAACCCAGGGAAAACACGAGGGCTGAGTGGAAGCCGGTTATTTCTAAGGCTTAGTGTTTGTGAGGTGTCGGGCAGTGGTTCTGGAGAACTCAGCAGTGGGTGTAAGGGGTGCTCCTGGAGAAATCTCTTGTCGGAGAAGTTTAAACCACAGCACGCTGGCTCTGCTGGGTGGGTTCTGACCTGGCCTTAGCCAAGCTCTGACTTTCCTGCACGGCAAGTACCAGAGTAGTGCCTGGGGGTTCTTGGGGATTAGTTCATTGTCAAGCTGTGCTCAAGAACTGGGCTCTTAAATTGCTTCAGTCTTGAGCTCTGCCACATTTGGGGGAAATTCGTGGCCCAAACCAGGCGATGGCCCAGCCAGAGGAGGAGATGCTCTGTTCCAGCACTGTTGTGCTGTGTGTGTGCAGGGTGCAGGTGTGGAACCTGCTCCCTCCTGAGGACCTCTCTGCACAGTTTCAAGTCTCCATGTGTTGTTCCTTACTGGACTTTGGTCTTATGGAGTGTATTTGAGCCTTTGCATCAGTTAAAGCTGAGCAAGAGCTGCCCACAGCTGTTCCTGTTCCCCTCTCCTGTCCCCTCGTTCCATCAGCAGTGACAGAGCTCATCATCCCTCTGCATGTTGGGAACGTTGCTCAGAGACTCCCAGCCCCAGGGGGCTCAGCCACGGAGCTGCTGTGGCTGTGCCTCGTCTGAGGCTTTTCTCATACTTAGTAAATCATGTTCATGTAAGGAAGGGGGAGAAAAAAGCAGGAATTTTAGTCTCTCAAAATGCAGGTTAAATGTTCTTCAGTGTGGAACAAAACCAGCAAAACTTCATTGGTCTCATTCTGTCTCAAGCAGTTAGGAAGTTATTGAGTCTAATGGAAAAAAGAAATGGGAACAAGCAGTCTCATTTACATGTGTAATTCTTCCATACTTTTTAGTCTGTATTAAAATCTGCTCTGTAATTCTTTTTGCTGTCCTTCTGTGAGCTGTGGGATGCTCAAAGCTCATTCCCAGTGCCATCTTTCACTGGAGGGACTTCCTTTGAAGGACAGTGGTATTTTTGGGTGGTCAGCTCTTGCCCTGGGCAGGGAAGGTGCCCATGAGCCCCAGCCAGGACACTGCTCCAAATGCTGAGCATTTTTCAACCCATTTTGCTGCATTTTAGAAAAAGTCCAATGGTCCTGCTCAGTCTCCACTCATCCATCTCTTCCCATCAGGAAAAGTTCAGCCCCTCTCCCACCTGTGCTGCCTCTGGGCTGCCCAGCCTGTCCCAGGGCTGTAAGAGCCTCTGTTCACCAAAAATGCACTTAAAAGCAAGGTAAAGCTTAAAGAAACACACAGCCCATTACTCACCCCGAGCTGAGCAAACTGTTGAGGCCTTCTTGTCAAGCTAGCGCTCTATTTCCTCCTTCTGTTACCCCAAATTACCCTCCCTAATTAAACATGTCCTTTATCTTTGCTTTCCAAGCTGTTACACTTCTTGCTTCGAGGGAAACCAGGAAAAAAAAAAAGTCCTTGCTGGTTCATGTTACAGCTTCCTGGTGCAAACTGTGTAGGCTGAAAGTGGGGTGAAAAAAGAGGAAAAAAGGTTCACGGTGCTGCCTTGAGGCTCCGCTCCCCTCAGTCCCCACCGGCCCTGGCGCTGTGGGTGCTCCAGCACTTACCTGGTCCCGGGGTGCTGTCCTAGCCCTCGAGGGCCGTGCAGGAGCAGGGTGTTATCAGGCAGGAACACGCTCCAGCTGCCCTCTCCATGCCAACCTCCCCACTTGGTGCTCTCTTTCTCACTCCGTCAAACAGGAAACGTTGCAGCGGCGGCCGAGCCCTGGTTCCTGTCCCTGCTCGCAGGGCGGCTGTGGGGCACGGGCCTGCCTCACTGCAGGCCTTGGGTTGTCTTGGGAGCCCGGAGTCTCCAGCCTGGCTCTAAGCACAGCTGGAAATTCTCTTTTGGGACATCCCACTTTGCTGGTCTCCAGCACACAGAGGTTGAGCGCCGGCTCATGGAACCGCTTGTGGCACTCGGGGACGGAGTTTTCCCAAGCGGCTTTGGGGAAGAGAAATCCAGACTTAGGGAAGTACAGTAATGCTATTATTTTAAGGCTTCTTGCAGATTGGAAAGGGGGGGAAAAAAGTGTGTTTTGGCAGCTGGGGAGAGGTCAGGAATGGGAGAAATTCATTAAGGTCTTTAGAGAAGTGAAAGCTTCGTTAATGCAAATCAGGAGGAGGTCGGTTTAGCCAGCTGGGCTCTGATAAGGGCCCTGTGCCCTGATAAGGGCTCCCTGCTTGTGCATGTGGAACAGGAACACCAGGAAAAGCAGAGACCTCAAAGTAACATAGGATTTATTTTTACAAAGACCAGCATGGAAGGGATATGTGATTAAAAAAATTCCTGATTCAGAAACCCTCTTGTGGCTTTGGGTGGTTTGTGCTGCTTGGCCCAAATCCTGGCTCTGGGCTGGGCTCAGCTCATGTCCCACAGGGCTCAGCACTGCTGCCTTGGTGGCTTTCCATAGGGCACAGTTTCTGGAGGTTGAGCAGGACACTGGCAGCAGGTTCTGCTGCAGGACTTCTTGGAAGTGCCTCTTGGTTGGGAAAAGCCAGTTACAGGAGTCCTTTAGTAAAAAGGACATTTTTGTGCTGCCTCACAGACCCCGGAGTGCCAGGGCCTGTCAGCACAGGGCTGCCCCAGGGGTGCGGAAAAGGGCACCCAGGCAGCTGGATTAACACCCAGATCCCTCACGCTTGGCCCAGGGTGTCCCAGCAGAGCCGCTGTTCCAGGGACTATGTTCTCCTGACGTTTTCCACGTGGTAGCTGTTCCTGATGATGGACTCGAGGAGCTCGGGGGCTATGTCCCGGATGAGGAGCATGCTGCTCACTATCCAGGGAGGGTAGTGCAGCTCCCGCCGGCGCAGGGCCCCGCTCCTGATGATCTCCAGGGCACACTCCTCCTTGGGCGCCGGCGTGTCCCGGATGACGTGCGAGATGGCGCGCACGGCGTTCTCTGCGAGGAGGGGACACACGGAGGGAAGGGGGATGTCGGGGGGAGGCACTGCCACAGGCACCACCAGCTCAGTCAGGGTGTGTGGAGCGTCCTCAACCCAACAAACTCCAGGGATCAGACCTGCTTAACAAGGCTCAGAGCAGTTAAAATAACAATTGTAATTGTCCTTCCCTTTCCACCTCCCCTGGGGTCACTGCAAGCATGGCAGAGTCCAAGGTCTCAGGCCACTCTTTAAAAAGAATTGGGATCCCATTTCCACAGTTGCACAGACCCTGCAGATGGAGGGGCCAGCAGCAGTGCAGGGTTGGGACCTGGGAATGGGCAGTGGGCTCAGCTTGGCTCTGCCTGGAAATGGGCTGTGCCACGGGCTCCCGGTGATGCTGAGCTTACCTGTGTTGATGTAGCCCAGGATGCAGAGTGTGATGGAGACGTTGACCTTGTCCATGATGAATTCCTGTCTCAAGGAGCTGAAAAATCCATCTAAGGCGAACTTAGTTGCGGAATAGGGAGCAATAAACGGGGCACCGGTTTTACCTGGAGCAGAGACACAGGGTCGGGGTTCGTGTGCTGGGCGGGCACCAGGCTGCACAGCTCTCCCAGAGGACTTGAACTGTGCACCCAAGATCTAAATCGCTGCTGACCCTGACTCCCAGCGCTCTGCCTTGTGATCCTTATCCTGCCTTTTGAAGAAGTCACAGCAGGGATCCCTTGCAGGCAGAGGAAGGGCTGTGGGCAGGGAGAGCTGTGGCCCCTGGTGTGCTCACCTGCCATGGATGAAACCACGACAATGCTGCCCTCGCTCTCCTTCAGCATGGGCAGGGCTGACGTGGCCATGGCCACGTAGCTCAGGAAGTTGATCTCCATGAGCTGTCGGACTTGCCCAATGTCCCCGTTGAAGAAGTTGAAGTCGAGGTACCCGATGTGGTTTAGGATGAGCATGTCAAGGCCACCTGGGAGCAGAGCACGTTTGCCATTAGGGAGCACCATCTCCAAAGCAGGCAGCCTCTGGAGGCTGGGGTGTGCTGGGAGTGAGGAGGGGCAGCTCCAGCACCTACCCCAGGTGTTCTCGGCCTCCCTGACCACCTCCTTGGGCAGTGTGGGGCTGTCCATGGAGCCGCTGATGTAGCGGGCGGAGGCAGCACCGAGCTCCAGGCATCGCTCCACGACCTGTGGTGGCACAGTGGGGTTGGATGGACTCCCCTGCACGGAGCCCCCATCCCAGGCTGCTGCTGTCTTGGGCTGGAGAAGCACCACCTCTCCCTGTCCTGCTGGAAACCCTCCTCCCTTCATGTGTTGTTTGGAGAAATGTTTCTGCCTGCTGAAGCAGTCAGCACATCTGAGCCAAATATTTAGTATTTATGAATAGGGATATGATGGCTTAATTTTAGTATTTTGATCCTGTTGTCTACAGGATGCAAAATCAGTTTAGACTTTGAGAAAGGGCAAGGGTTGATCAGACCAGGACTTGGGCAGACCTCGTTGTCTGTGGTGGTGGAGGTTGGAATTCCCAGCTGCAGGCTGGAGTACAGAAATGCTGTGCTATTTCAAGTGCTATTGAAAATGCCGTTTGTTGTGGGGTGTGTGTCAGAACTGGCTCGTGCTGGGGAAGCCCTGGGGTGGATCCGTAGGGTGCCAGGAACTCCCGTGTGCCTGGGCTGAGTATCTGCATCCAGCCCTGCGTGCTCTGCTTGCCATTTACTTTCTGCAGCTTGGCCTCTGTCCGTGCTGTGAGCAGCAGGTGTGCCTCCATCCGTGCCAGGTGATAGGCCATCTGCTCCCCGATGCCACTGCTGGCTCCCGTCACGATCACCCGCTTGCCCCGGAGCATCTCTGCAGAGGAGGGCGCAGAGCTCAGAGCCGGCAGAGCCCTCGCTGTCCCTGCAGCCCCTTCAGGTGCCAGGGGCTGCAGGCAGCAGCACAGCCCCCCTGCAACCCTGCTCAGACCCCGCTGGAGTCTGATCCCTGGTCCCGGTTTGGTGGGAGTGCGAGGCTTGAGCTCTGTGCCCAGCCTGGCCTGGGAGCGGAGAGAGTTCACTGATAAAAGGGTTAAATGTTTAAAGTGGGAAAACTGCTTGTTTCCTAAATAAGTCATTTACAGTCATTTACAGACACTGTGTGTCCCAGCAGAGCCAGTGTAATTCCATGAGTTTTTCCTGTGCTCTGACCCCTTGCACGAGGGCTGTCTGCCCTCCCCTCCCAGCCCTCAGCCCTCCCACGCTGGCCCCTCTGCCAAGCCCTTCGAGCTGCCCGTGCGCCTCTGGCCGCAGCCTTGCTGTGGCTGCAGAGTGTGCTTTTCCCATGTCTTACCTTCACTGAAATTCTCAGGTGCCGAATAAAAATAAAAGGCCAGCGCCGCTCCCAACAAGGGGATGGAAATCTTCAGGAGTAAACCCATCCCTTTGGAGAAGTACAGGCAGGAACCAGACAAGCCCCACGGGAGGTGAAGGTGCCCAGTTTGCAAATGGGGCTGGGAAGTTTTGAGCTGGTTCTTATCTTACACAAGTTTGCTGGTATCAGTTGGACCTTTTCTTTGCCCCGCTGGTGATTTAGCAAACATTAACCTAATGAAGAGTGTGGCAGTGGACTTTAGGCTGTCCCTTTGCACCCTTGGCCTGCCAGGAGTTTCAGGTGTGCTTTTTGAGAGCGTTGAAGGGAGGGCACTGAACAGTTTGCAGCTCCACAGAGTGGTGGGTGCAGCGTTTGGTGGCTGCCTTGGGGCTGGGACACCTCTGTCCCCTCAGAGCAGACACCCTCAGGATGGGTGGGCATCCTTCTCTCTGCACTCCCCATCTAAACCAGGAGCAAATCTTCCCTTCCTGGCTGGCTGCCACAAGGATTTATTGATCACTGTTGTACAGGTTTATATCAGTATCTGGAGAGAACAGGGTTGGCAAAGGTTATGTTTTCCAGCCATTATTGATGTTTCTGGTTTATCCTCCGTGACATCACCATTACGATACTGGCAGGTTTGTTGGGTGGCTCTTACCCCTGAAAATTTGCACTGTTGAGGAATCCGTGGATTGTAACAGGCAGGAAAAGAGCCAAGTGGATGAATAAGAAAGATCTTCAGCTTGCAGAGTGTTGTGTGTCACTGCTCAGCATCTGCTGGGCATATGGCAAATGGGTTTGAGAGGAATTTTCTGAAAGAGAAAGTTTAAGGGGCAGAACCCACTCCACGTGTGCTGGTTTCTGTAGGCGATTTTGGGGTAAGGAGAAGAGAAATTAGGAAAAAATTCTTCCCTGTGAGGGTGGGGAGGCCCTGGCACAGGGTGCCCAGAGAAGCTGTTGCTGCCCCATCCCTGGAAGTGTCCAAGGCCAGGTTGGACAGGGCTTGGAGCAGCCTGGGATAGTGGAAGGTGTCCCTGCCCACGGCAGGGGTTGGAATGAGATGAGTTTTGAGGTCCTTTCCAACCCAAACCATTCTGTGATTCTATAATTCTATTAATTTGGCCATTAAACTAACCAACAGGCTAAAGAACAGTTACTCCCAAAATGAAATAATGAAGGATTATTGCCAGGATTCAACTTCCCTGTGAAAGCCGAGTCAGTGGAGCTGTGCCCGTTAAAAGTGGAGAAAGACGATAGCGCCCGCACAGCACACGCAAAACTGTCTGGTTAGTACATTTTATTTAACAATTAGTTTAATAATTAGCTTTGCGCGGCCGGGAGGGGCGAGTAGGGCCGCTGCGGGACCCGCTTTGTCCCTCCGGGTGCCGCCAGCGCATCACAAACGGGACCGCGGCCATCCCTGCGGCCGCCCCGGCAGAGGCGGGGGCTGCCCGGCGAGCCCTCCCCGGCGCCGCGGCTCAGTGCGGCGGGCGGGGGGTGCCGGGGGGCGCGGGCAGGCGGTAGCGGCTCCGCACCAGGTAATCGAGGAGCTCCGCGGCGCAGTCCCGCAGCAGCAGCGGCAGCCGCGTGGAGCTGTAGCGGTAGTAGAGCTCCCGCCGGCGCAGCGCTGCGCCCTTGAGGATCTCCAGCGCGCACTCGTCCCGCGGCGCCGGCCGCTCCCGCAGCACCTCCGCGGCAGCGCGCACTGCGCGCTCTGGGGGCGGGGGGGTCAGCGCCGGGACACCCCCGGGGCCAGCGGGGACCCCGAGGGGCCCTCCGGGGGACGGGGGGAGAGTGGGGACCCCGAGCGGCGCGCGGGGATCCCGCGGGGATGAGGGGACAGCGTGGGGACCCCGAGGGGATGTCGGGCTGTGCCAGCCTGTAAGCAGTCCCTGACTTTATGGAGCAATAAATTACTTTTGAGGCTGTTTTTTGGTGGAAGAGAGGGAGGATCAGCTGCTCCATGCTCCCCCATGGCAGTGGGGCAGCAGCAGAGGTGAAGGGATGGGCCGGTGGCAGACGGGGTGGAGGGGCAGGAGGAGGAGCCGGGATGGGGATGCTCAGCCCTGACCAGTGGAGAGAACAGCACTGCTCTTACCAGTGTCGATGAAGCCAAGGATGCAGAGCGTGATGGAAACATTAATGCTCTGAATGCTGAACTCCTGCCTCAGGGAGCTGAAAAATCCATCCAGGGCAAACTTTGTCGCAGAGTAGGGGACGGTGAAGGGAAACCCGACTTTACCTGGACACAGAGTGAAGGTCTGTGTTAGCACAGGAGGCTGCTCTGCCTCAACCTCTTTTGTTCATCAGAGAATGTATTTTGCCCAAAGGGAGTTTGCAGTCAGTGAAGTGCCATCCTGGCACCTGAACAGCACTGTCACAACTATTCTTGTTGGCTTCCAGCTCTTAAGGCCCAAGCCTTGTTTTGTATCTCTGCTTAGGGCATGAGCAACCCGCAGTAACCACAAACCCCTCAGTGGGGAGAGGTGGAGCAAAGTTTAAACTCTTGTCCCTGGACACTGAGCTAGGCTGATCCCCAGAACGCTGACCAACGTACCAACTGCGGGGTTTAATTGATTAGCAATTAGCAGCGTGATTGGATTGAGCAGGAAACAAACTCCATCAAGAAAATCCAAAAACTATCTGGATTTGTGTGCTGGGTCTGGTTTTTGGTGGGGTTTTTTATGTGTTAATCAGTTATGGCTCCTTTAGGATGCCTGCTTTTCTCTGTGTGCTCCTTCTGAAAATCATCCTGTGGTGCCTTTTGGGTGAGTCCCGTGGCACCTGCCTGGCTCCCCACTCACCTGCCATGGATGAAACCACGACAATGCTGCCCTCGCTCTCCTTCAGCATGGGCAGGGCTGACGTGGCCATGGCCACGTAGCTCAGGAAGTTGATTTCCAGGAGCTTTCGTACGTGCTCAACGTCCCCATCAAAAAACCCAAAGTAAGATGCACCGACGTGGTTAAGAATCAGCATGTCGAGGCCTCCTGCACACAGAAAAATGGGCATTAGTGCTGGCAGGGAGAGAGGGTTGCAGCTAGCAAAACAGCCTTTCTTGGGAGCAGAATAAAAGTGTAATCCAAAGAAATCAGGTTTTTGGGTCAGAGCTGTGGCCTCTTATCTCTGGTGCAGGGATACAGTGCGGATGGTGGCTGCCAGTAAATATTTTGTTGTGGTATTTTATTTTTTTTAGTTCGAAACATAAATACTGTGGCACAAGGGAGATCACCCCTGAGTTGTCTGTGGGCCTGGGCAGGGGAGAAGGGAGTGCTCCACACGGAGCTGAAATGGTGCATTTCTGCAGCCGTGACCCATGGCCAGAATGGGCTGATGGATCTGTCAGCCCCCAGCACTGGGCTGATGAAATCCAGGGTTCTGCTACTGCAACAGGATGTCAGGAGGCCACAGAGCTGACATGGAGAGCGCAGTTCAGTTTGAGATGCAGCCAGGCAGCGGAGCAGGGCTGCAAAGGGCAGAATTAGGGGAACACTTTTCCCATCTCCCCCCCGTCTCCTGCACTTTTTTTTGTTGCACGTGGCAGAAGGCCCGGCCAGGCCGCGATGCCGTGCTGGCGCTGGCGGGGAGCAGGCTGCGGACGTACCCAGCGAGGTCTGTGCCTCCCTCACCACGTGCTGGGCGAAGGCCGTGTCCTCCATGGTGCCGCTGACGAACCGCGCCGAGGCTGCTCCCAGCTCCAGGCAGCGCTGCACCACCTGCACGACACCGCGCCTCAGCTGCGCCCTTCCCGGCCCCGGAGCCTGCTGTGCTCTCACAAGTGGCTGCCCGAGCTCCCTCTGATGTGTCCCCACCTTAAACCAGAGCTTTGGAGTTTGGGGAGTGTGTTTGGAGCCTTGTGAGCTTCAAAGGGAGCCTGGAAAATGATTCCTCCGGTGAGCGCGTGACCCGAGGCAGTCTGGCTCTTGATCCGTGCAGGCTGTGCTGGAATTGCTCGTGTGCAGGGAGAGCAGCAGCTTGTCCAGCACTGCAGTGGAATGAGGGTGTGTGGGGATGTGTGTGCATAAGTTCAGATCCTACAACGCGTTGTGCAGGGTGCGTGTGCCTGCAGGAGGGGGATTGTTGTGTGTGCAGGAGGTGCCTGCAGGAGGGGGATTGCTGTGCGTGCAGGAGGGATTGCTTGCAGGAGGGGGATTGCTGTGCGTGCAGGAGGGATTGTTGTGTGTGCAGGAGGGGGATTGCTGTGCGTGCAGGAGGGATTGCTGTGCGTGCAGGGGTCCTGCACAGGCGTCCCTCCCTGTGAGTGTCACCGTGCCCACCTGGGGCCCGTCCCTGTGTGTGGATGCTGCTGTACCTGTGACAGGGGATCCCCTCCCCGTGCCCTGCCATGAACACGTGCGGGTGCCCAGAATTGCCATTTACTTTCTGCAGCTTGGCCTCTGTCCGAGCCGTGACCAGGATGTGGGATCCCATCCGTGCCAGGTGGTAGGCCATCTGCTCCCCGATCCCGGTGCTGGCTCCCGTCACAATCACCCGCTTCCCTCGCAGCATCTCTGCAGAGCAAGCACAGGGATTTCACTTACCCCGGTGCTATCAGGAGAAAACCCTAAAACTAGGAAAAAACCCCCACTTCATGCCCTTCAGAGTTAGCAGTTAATGAGAAGGTAAATGAGCCTGGAAGTGCAAAGCATCCAGCGCCAGGATGACTCTCCTATCTCATGGAAAAAGCTGTGGAGCTGCTGCAGCTCCTCCTGGAATGCAGCAACACAGGGACAGCGCTTCACTCTTCCAGCAGCTTTTTCCACAAGTCAGGACACAACTTATCAACTGTTCTGTAGTAAAAGTAATCCACCAAGTGCATGCTTCAGACTTAAAATCAAACTCGTAAAAGTTTAGAAACTCTTTTTCCACGCACTGGAAAATGGAGTGTTCAGTGCCCTCTCCCTCTCACCCCCTGCCTCACCTGCTCCCTCAGGAGCCATTTCTGCACATTCCTTGCTCAGTTTGATTTCAAATCTTTGTTAAAGCAGCTCTCCTGTACCCGCCACCACACAAAGCTCAGATGTGGCTTGGTCTGAGCTCTGTTCGGTTCCTGTACAAAACACTCAAATGTGGCTTTTCTACTTTTTCCTTAAAGACAGATTCACTTTGGACACTTACCCGGTTTGAAATTCTCCCTCGCAGAATAGAACCAGAAGGCCAAAACCAATCCCAGAAGGGGAATGAGAATCTTTTGCAACCGACCCATCCCACTGTGGAGCCAGGAAATACAGCATGAGAGAGAAGGAAGGAACAAAAAACCCTCTGCAGGGCTGCTCAGAGGGAAGCAGCAATGAGACCCTTTAGAAACCTGTTAGCGGAGGAGCTGCAACTTCCAAAGCACTGGAAAATCCCGGGGGGATGGAAAAGGGAAGCGAAGCCTTTGATGTGCTCCCTGCTGCTCGGCCTGGCCAGTGGGGATGTTTGGGTTCTGCCCGGCTCTTTTCATATTTCCTGTCCTACGTTAAAATGCAGAATTTTGCACAACACCCTGGAAGAGGTGTGTCTTTGCTGAGCAGCGTCAAGTTTCACTTGGAGAACGTCAGAGGGAGCCCAGTGCAGGTGGTTAAACATTGTCCTTTATTCCTGCAGGCACTGGACATGGATGTGACCCAGCTCTGGCGCTGGGGACACCCAGAGAGGGTCCTGTGCTCCCCAGGGTGTGGCTGCTCCGTGCCCCAAAGCTGTTCCCTGCCACGGGGATGCTGGGCACAGGGGCTCAGCAGCACTTTGCACCCCACACAGCTCCAGAAATGCTCTGCTGAGGCAGGGTTTAGTTTTCCATCTCCTTTTTTCCATCTGTGAGCAGATGAGGGAGCAGGGCCTCACTGGGTGCAGCCACCTCGGCTCCGAGGGGCAGTCTGGGCACTGGGAGGTTTGCAGGGAAATCCTGAATGTGTTTTCTGCAGAAATAAGGGGCCTTGTTGCTGTGGTTCTTGTTTTGAGTTTTGCAAGAGCTTTGTTCTGACTTTTAAATGAGGAAAATCCACGTAACAGCCTTTAACTCCCTGAGCCCGCACAGCAGCAAATTCAAGGCCGTGGATCTTGTGCAATTGGGATAAACCATGTTCCAGTGTTGGTCTGGTGCTGGGATCTCCATCCCAGGGTACCAGTACTTGCTGTGGGAATGGGATATGCTGTGGGAGCTCCTGGAACTGCCCTTCCCTGCGGGCACAAAAGCTGTGTTTGCTGGGACGAGAACCTCCCCTGCAGGGCAGGCCTGGTTTCTGTGGGCACAGCACTGTGGTCGTCTCTGTCTAACAGAACCAGACAGAAAGAACTGTTTAATGTTGTTTTCCCCCCTCTATTGCATCTCTAAAATACAGGTGCTTTAATTCAGTGGTGTACCTGGTAGGACAGTGTTGCTTTCTGGCCTTATTGCTGCGTTATAGATGATTTTGTTTTTTCTTTTCTTTTCTTTCTACTCCAGTCCCACCTTCCCCTCTGATAAGAAGCACTCAGCCCACACTTGGTCAGATAACACCAGTGCAGTCACTCTGCTCTTCCTGCCTCCCTTTGCTTTGGACTTGGGTCATGATCATGGGGCAACCATTTCATTCCTTGGCTGGGGTAAAAAACCCAGGAAAACGAAGTAATTAACCCTATCTCAGCTGCGACCTTGTCTGTGCTGCCAGCAGGCAGAGAGGCTCTTTTCGAGGTGTTTTAGTTTCTCCCTGGCACTAGGATATTGTAGTAAAGCAGTAGCCACCCACGTTTGTGCACCATCGGCAGGCGTGGCAGGAGGGTGTCGAGCTCTCCGCTCCGCGGGGGCAGGGGGGATGTGGGGATGGAGGCACTGGGGGGTTCCAGGGCCACCCCTGCGCCTGCCCGGCTGCTGGGCACCAGGACTGCGGGGCTGGCTTGGGGTTTTGCGGAGCAGCTGCTAATGCAGGGCTGAAACCCCGGGTATTTTGGCCAAAACTCACACGAGTGCTCCCGTGTGAGCAGCTGAGGTGCTGTTTGGGGTGTGGGGTGGAGGTGGGCTGCAGGGCCGGAGCAGCCGGGTCCGGCCGCGTCCCTGCCCGCGCGGGTTTGCTCCTGGCCGCCCGTGCCCTGCCAGGCTGCCGCTCCCCGCTCCCACTCGCAGCTTTTTCTGGGCTTGTTTTCCTCTCTGCAACTTTAGAACTTGTTTTTAACTTTTTCCTGGGGGCGGGGAGCGAGGGAAGGGAGAGGGGGGCAGGAAAAGGCACTGACAGAGAAGGGTTTTCTGATCCCAGCTGGCCCAGACCTTGGCAGAGGGGAGAGCCCGGTGAGAGGGAGCCCTGCTGCTCCTGAAACAGCTTCCCCGGAGCGATCCTGGAGGAATTCCCTGCTGCAAGTCCCTCCCGGGCCCCGTCCGTCTGGAGCTGTGTTTTCCCAGGGGATGCTCGGGGGAGGTTTCTCCACTTGGTGCTGCCGGGAGCTCGCGTGGAGGAAACGAATCCGTGAGGGAAACTTGTTCTGACAACAGGCTGGGAAAGGGGAGCTGGGAGAGCCCCCGGAGGGAGCACGTTCCAGGGCACGGCTGAGGCTCAGGCAGGTTTGTGCAGGCAGCTCACAGACTCAAAACATTTGGCAGGAATTTGGATATGGCTTCTTTTTTATCCTCTTTTGAGTGATATTTGGCTTTTTTCAAACCGTTACCAAATCTTGGTTAAATGCAGAGGATTTTCCTTTTTTTTTTTTTTTTAATTTTCCCTCTTGCTTTCCTTTATCTATAGACATTAAAATGTTATTTTTCATTCCCAGCTCTCCCAGTGCCCTTTACCATGGACACAGCTCTAATTCCTTTATTTCCAGGCAGGGCTATCATGATGTAAAGGAGTGCCCTCAGTTCTGTTTCACATCCTGCAAAACCCCGTTACTATCAGGGCTGCATTACTCTGGAAAAAATCACTCTCAAGTCCCATGGGAGTCTTGAGAGGATTGTAGGATGGGTTTGGTTTGATTTGACATCATATTTCTACATGCTGCTGGTTTAGAGAAAATACTGTGATGTTTAGGTCATTTCTAAGCCTGAAATTTGTGTTTTTTCCCCTGTGTGACCAAATTGGGAATTGCTGCCTTGCTATTTTACTGTTGGAACTGTGGCTGCTCTGGGCCTTGGATGCTGTCCATGTTCCCTGTGCCCTTGGAGATGGGTGGCTGAGGCTGATATGCTTATCTGCACCCCTAAATTTAGCCTGGCAGCTCCTGAAATATCCAGTGTCCAAACTGCAAATAGCAGGTGAGGACTCTCTGGAGACATTCAGCTCCTGCCTTTGAAGTGGGTGAGCTGTGAGGGGAGGGCTGCTGGCTCCCAGCTCCACGGGATGAGGGTCTGGAGACAGCTCTGAGCTGAAATAAGATCTTTGAAGAGATGCTGCAGGATGGGCACAGGCAAAGACTCACAGATTTTGTGCCGGCTGCATTTTTCCTGAGGGTTTAATGTACCAGGAAAACGTTACGTTTGTGGGTTGGACTAAACCAGATTCAGACAAGTCTTAGAGAGAGCAGCAGAAATCAGCCCGGTGCCAACTCAGCAGTGTAACCTGGCCCTGGGGCAACGTGTGGCTCCCCTCAGGAGCTTATCCCTCAGGACCTGGCTTTAGCTCAGCCTTAAATGCTCCGTCTGCTTCTCCCCGGTAGCTGGCCTGAGGTGTCCTCCCTGGTGCTGTCTGCGTGCCTTCTTCCACCCGCTGCTCTCTGCTCTGCCCCACTTTATAATTCATAATTCATAGTGTGCCTCTGCAGTTCCCGCGGGGCTGGGGGTGGTCCCGTGTGCTCTGCTCTGTGCGGATGCTGTTTGCTGGGGCAGGTTTTGGCCAGGCTCTGCTGCAGTCTGGTGTTGGAATACAGGCGTGGGGGGGCTGTGCCATGGTTAAAAGGTGAGGGAGTTTTGCTGAAGGCTTTTTATCTGCTGTGTCTGGCGAGTCTGTCGCTGATCATGAAGTGATGCTAAAGGGGTTACTAAGCCTCGTGCACACTGAACTTACGGTGTGGCTCAAATAAGACTTTGTGTGGTGAAGTCAGTGATTAACACTGGCCTAATTCACCCCTCTGCAGAGAGCCAGCCCTGTCCAAAGTCGGTGCAATCCCCTGGGGAAGTGGCAGCGCCCAGGGCTGAGCCCTCAGCCTGGCCTCTCGGGGCCGTGTGTGCCTGGCAGCCACCGCTGAGCCTGCAGCACGTCGGGAGGCAGGAGCTCGTCCTCATTTCCCGGGGTGGCTGCCGGGCTGCGGGAGCAGCGCCGAGGTTCCGCTGTCTAATCCCCTAATCTCCAGCTATTCTGGAGCTGTTCTGACTGTCCCACAACCCCCTTTGCCTTAAGCTCGTCACCCGGGACGGGAGCGCTGGGCAGGGGAGGTGTGGGCAGCAGGGCACGGCTGTGCTGGGAGGGCAGACCCGGGGCTCAGCCTGGGTGGGCTCACCTGGAGCCCCCCGCTCACCTCTGGGCTCAGGAGCTCCATCCCCTCGTTTTTAAAATCCCCCTTTCCCACGGGGCAGGATGAGGCACCTGTAGCTTGCGGAGGGGCACTAATCTTGGGAACTGAGGGGTGAATAAATTCCCAGCTGCCTTGGACAGGGGTGTGGGTCTCACCTTGGTTGAATCTGTTTGAGTGCTGGGCTCTGACTGACAGCAGGGCAGGAGAGATCAGACCTGGGAACGCTTTCAGCCCAGGCATCCAGGTCCCTGCTTTATCCCTGCACCAAACGTGCCACAGGGAATTCCAGGTCAGCCTTCCCTGTCCCTGAGGCCGTGCTGTAAATAAAAAACCTCTTTAAAAGCTGGAATTGTCAGGAAGGACAATGGACACTCCTTAGATTATGGCTCTCTTCAGACCTGAATTTTCATCTTTTCCCATGAAACTTCCCCTGGCATCAATGTTGGATTGTTCGACCTTGCCAGAGACCAAAGGGTTGGTTATGGACTAAATGAAGTGCTTCTCAAAGGCTCTTTTCCATTAAACTCTAAGGTTGGTACTTCAAACGTGATTGAAAGCTTGAGCAGAGTTTTAGTGCAGAGACTGGGTAGGATTCCTTCTCCACCAGGTGCTCCTGGGTTGGTTTGGGGCTTTTTTTGTAACAGAAATAATTGCCAACAAAATGAATTGCGAGTTAAGTATTACAAAAGTGAAGTTGTGAACTTTCAGCAGTGTTCTGGTGTCTCCGGGTTCTGACCTTACCTCGCGCAGCTCTGGGAGGAGCTGGGCACCGGGGTCTGGGTTGTTCATTTTCCATGATCCCCACTTTGGATCCCTTGGTTTGCTTTTAGCTGAGAGGGGCATACCGCTGGTTTCTGTGCAAGGTGTGTTTCCTGCTGCTGTGTCTTTGGGCAGGTGAAGAGGGATTTTGTGCCCTGGTCATGACTGGCAGGGGCTGTTTCCCTGCCCTCCCTTGCGCAGCGTGGTTGGGATCGTTCATCCGTGGCTGTCTGGAGCCTTTGTTTGACTAACACGACACAGTCCCAAATGCAACAGATTCTTGCTAAGCCCCAGAACGATTTCTAAATAGGTGAAAGTCCTCTAATGACTCTGGCCGTGCTCTGGGGAGAGCCCGAAGGCTGGAACAGTTTCCACACCCTCCAGCCCCACTGTGCCATCTCTGTGCTTGTCCATCTGTGACACCCCTGCAGCACTGAAGTTAATATTACCCTGCACAATTGAGTGTCTGGTGACTTTGTGAAGGATCCCAGGAAAGGTAGAAGGGGTTTGGGGTTTTTTTTTTTTTAAAGTTTTTTAGCTCTGCAGCAGCTGTAGCCTGTTGGACGATTGCTGGGGGCAAGAATGGGATTTTTATTTATTTTAGAACAGTTCTGTGCACACATGGCCTTGACAGAGACAGATCTGTGCCACTGAACCCAGATAACCCCCTGGAGCACAGCCCCACCTCCAGCTCGGGGCATGTGGCACCTGTGTGACACAAATGCCACCTCACCCCAGAGCAGCCTCATTGGAGGGGCTCTGTGGGGAGGGTGCAGCCCCCTCCGGTCCCCTGGATTCCCCCCTGCCCCTCAAAAGGAGCCAGAGGTGTGAGGAAAATCTATTTGCAAATCAGCACGAGAAGGCTTTGAAAATAAACGCAGCAAGAGAGCGCTGGTACCATATAAAACATTTATTGATCTTGCAAAATGGTGTAAAATGCGTCCATAATAAAAATAAGAAACCATGCTGTGCATCTTGCACAGATTTATACCAACAAAAGGTATTTTTTCCCACTGCTGCACAGCAGCAAATATAACCCTTCACTTCTTCCAACTCTCACGCTTGCAGTCTCCTTCAGCCAAGCCTTCTCTTCGTGCTGGAACCAGCTCGGGGTCGGGCGGGGCAGCAGAGTCTCCGTGCGGTGCTCAGCGGGCGCGGCCGGGCTAGGACGCGTGGTGCCGGGTCACCAGGGCCCTCTGCAGCGCCAGCGGCGCCTTGCTCTTGTCCAGCACCAAATCCTCCCGCTTCTGGGGGAGCCTCTGCTCCCGTGTCAGCGCGGGGCTGTCCTTCTCCTCCTCCTCTGTCCGCCCCTCGGAGCTGAAGGGGCTGCACACTGTCTCCACCAGCCCGATGACCACCCCAAAGAAGGCCAGCACGCTGCCCAGCATGTACAGCTTGACCATCTTCCTGTTGGGCTTCTGGCTGAGCATTTCTTTGGCGAAGGGGATCAGCTCGTGCATGGTTTCCATTTTTTTGCAGCAGCAGCAGATTTAGATGTCAGTTCTACAAGAGAAGAGAGAGGGACACTGGTTAAATCCAGCTGCTGTGGTGTCAGAGCTCTCCGGGCAGCCTGAGCTCCCCGCAGCCCCCCCAGCTGTGCTTTAAGTGTGGATTTGGGATTTCTGCTGAAGGTTTGCTTCAGGAAAACGCATCCTGTGGCCGCGGTGCCCGCGCAGCTGCCCGGCAGAGGAGCCTGGCCGGGGTCCCCCGCATTCTGCACAGCATCGCATCCCACCGCATCCCCATCCCCATCCCATCCCCATCCCCATCCCGCTCCCCATCGCATCCCCACGTGTCCCTTACCGGCGCTGTCGGTGCTGCGGGGCCGGGCTGTGCCGGGAGCGCTGCGGTGTCGCTGCGGGGCCGGGCCGGGCTGTGCTGTCGCTGTCGCTGTCGCGGCCGCTCCGCTGCAGCTGCTGCCCGGAGCCGGAGCCGCCGCCTTTTATCGCTGGCGGGGCGGGCGGGGCGCGGGGC
>WBMZ01012580.1:3966-15622 GCA_013400975.1 Atrichornis clamosus | reverse complement strand
CCATCCATCCCACTGTCCATCCCTGGGAATTCTGCTTCCCCATGGCTCCACCAGCAGCTGGAATTCCAGCAGCTTTTCCCAGTTTGATTTTCCAGGATGTTCCGTGGGAAGCAGCGAAGCTCCTGGAGGGGGAAGGAGCTGCTCCTGTGCCTTTAAATCCTCTCCTCCCTTGTTTTGGTTTATTTGGGATCATCCCTGTCCCCGGGGGCAGCAGGAAGGAAGGGAACTGGCTCTGGATGCCGGGAACATCCCTCCCCTCCCCAGGGAATCTCTCCCTCCCTCACTCCCCATTCCCAGCAGCAGCTCCCAGGGATCCCGGGGTGGCTCCCGGTTTTTTGGCTCTGCTCCCTCCTGCCCCTGCACTGCCACATGTGATTCCCAAGGGATGCTGAGGTGGGAAGGGGATTTATATTCCTTCCCCACCATGGAGGATTCATGGAAGCAGCATCCCAGGAATATCCCAGCTTGTCCTGGAATGACCCCCAGGTTATGAGAGCCTCGTTCCCTCCCATTAATGATCCCAAATTCATGGGAGAGAAGGAGCTGGAATCCGGATTTCCTGGGTGTCCAGAAAACCTTCCCAGGCCTGGGCGGGGATCCCGGCTCCTCGTCCTGCCCCTGGATTACGTGAGGAGCTCTGTGCTCACATCCACCGATCCATGTGGTCCCGGATTCCGGCTGCAAACGCCATCTGCTCCGCCAGAAATAGCGGAGCTACTCGGGACGGAGCTCCTGCTCCTCGGGAAGGAGGGAGCCGTGCCTGGGAGAGCCTGGAATGCGGGGAGCTGGAAAAGCCTCCTCTCCCGCTGGGCTTGGGGCTGGAGGAGCTCTGGAGTCCCCACCAGGGATTGGGTAGAAGGGACCCAAAAAAACTGGGAAGTGGGGGATAAGTCAGGAATGGCTGTAGGGAAGCGTTGGGTGGGAGCAGAGCCTTGGGATTTGTCCTGGATGTTCATCCCAGTCAATGCTGTGGGAATCACCATGGAATGGNTGTGGGAATCACAGAGCCATGGAATGGTTTGGGTTGGAGGGACCTCAAAGCCCTTCCCGTTCCACCCCTTCCATGAGCAGGGACAGCTCCCACTATCCCAGAGTTCCCAAGCTCTGTCCAGCCTGGCCTGGGACACTCCGTGGTGGAATTCCAGTGGAAGCTTTGGCTCTGTGCCCTCATCCCTTGGGATCAGGCAGCAGAGACTGCTTTCCTTCTTTCCCAGCCTTGATCCATCTCCTGCCCTTCCCAAATCCCATCTCAGGCTCCCTCTGGCAGGCTCTGCTGGCAAAGGGCACTTTCCCTTCCCTTTCCCGTTCCTGCCATTCCCTTTTCCCTGAAGGAAGTGGAACCAACACCTGGGAGGGGGCTCCTGGCCCAGGGCTGGGCCTGCTGCACCTTTTTTCCAATGGGTTCTTCCATTAAAAAAAAGGGAAAAGGGAAAACAGGAACTCTCGGAAGCACTGGGTGCTTCCCAGGGGATAAAAGCAAGGATTAATTCCCTGTTCCCTTGTTTCCTTCAGCTCAAGCTCGAGGCCTTTCCTGGTTTTACGTGTGGGGATTTGGGGTTGTTTTCCCAAAATAACTCCTGAGCCTGGCACGCCAATTCCCAGGAAGTGGCTGCAGTGGGCTTGGTCCCACTGTGTCCTCTCCACCCCTCCAGAGCCTCCGGAGCCTTGGGAATTCTCTGGAGCGCTGGAGCCTGGCCAGTGTCCAGGTTTGGGACATCTGAGATCAATTCCCACCTCCAGGAGAGAGGATTTGGTCCAGCAGGAAGCAATTCCTGCCCCCAGGATCCCCACACAGATTATCCCAGGACATGGAATTCCAGGTTGGCAGCAGCTCCTGGAAGCAGCCAGGTTGGATTTCACAACCATGGGAAGGGTCTGGAGAGAGAGGAGCTGATTCCCTGGATCCGTTCCCTGGCTCGGGAAAGGCCCATCCTGAATTTCCCACTGGGGCCTGGATGTGCTCCTCGGATGCTTCTCTGGTGCTCTTCTCTCCAGAGGCTCGGGATGCAGGAAAATGCAGGGAAATCCCACCCTGGGTGTGGATCCCTCTCCCTGGGATGGTCTGGATCACTTGGGAGAAGCCTGGGAGCAAATCCAGGTGTCCGGAGCCCAGGGGTGTCCCTGAGAGTCCGGCCAGGAAAGGACAGCATTCCATGGGAGTATCCAAAGGCTGGGAAAGGAAACAGCTCTGGAGGTGCTGTCCAGCCTCTGGAAGTGTTTTCCAGCCTCTGGAAGTGCTGTCCAGCCTCTGGACCCTCAGGACAGAGGGGACACAGGCGAGGGCCCTGCCCTGGGATTCAGGGTGGTCTCCATCCACCCTCTCCATGGATCCCATGGATTCTGGGATTTTCCCAGCTCCTGGAAATCCATCCGAGAGGTTTTTCCCTCTTCTCCAGCTGCCTCGGGGCTGTTTCTGTCCTCTCCAGCAGCAATTTTCCCCCATTCCCTGGGACACCTCGGGAGCAGAGGGATCCCTCTGGATCTCGGCTGGATGGACAGAAATGTGGCAGGCTCCGCTTGGATTCCAAATCATGGAATCGTTAAGGCTGGAAAAGCCCTCTGAGATCATCAGTCCAGCCCCACCACATTCCCAGGATTTTGAACACTTCCAGGGGTGGGGACTCCACCCTGCCCAGAGCAGGACAACCCTTTCCAAGAAGGAATTCTCCCTAAATCCAGCCCAAGCCTCCCCTGGCACAGCCCGAGGCCGTTCCCTCTCCTCCTCTCTTTGTTCCCTCGTGTCCGGGGGTTCTGGAGTTTTTTCCGGGCTGGATTTGTTCCCTTAAATTCCGGAGAAGCCCCGGGAATTCCCTGGGCTCACACAGGCCCTGCAGAGGCCCCCGGGATTTCATTCCCGCTGGATCCAGGGGGGATCAGCACCTTTTCCCCAGGGAGACGTGGCAGATCCCGCTTTTATCCATGGGGAAATTCCTTGTCCCCGCTTGCTCCCACGGCAGCCACACACCCAGGAAAATCCTGGAGCGGGCGCTTTTCCCTGGAATTCCGGCCGGGATCAACCCTGTGTGGCCAGCTTCACCTCGCCCCATTCCCAGGCAGCTTCCAGGGCAGGAAAACCCCAATTCCATGGAAATCCGGGCACGCTCAGGGCAGTGAAATTGGTTTTGCCGGAGTTCCTTCCCAACTCCACGTTTTTTATGGCTCCTGCTTCCTTGTAGCCGCGTTTCCATGGCAACTGGGGGGGTTTTTTGGATCTATAAATATTTGTCTGGGAAAAATCCGGGCTTTGGGCGTTTTTCCAAGATTCCTGCCCGGACCGGGAGGGGTTGGAGGAGGAGGGAACTCCCCGGGCCTGGAGCACCAGGAACATCCCTGGATCCAGCGTCGGGATGAGCCCGGGGGGCCCTGAGGACACAGATCCAAATCCCGGGTGCTTCCCGGGGCGGGAGGGACCAGGGAGGGATTCAGGGAATCGCTGGGATGGTGGGAGCAGGGAGCGCACCTGGAGCCGCCCGGGATGCTCCATCCCAGTGCTGGGAATTCCAGCTCTTCCCGGGGGTGCCACAGGAGCCAGGGGGGATCCCTGGGAATGTAGGGGGATCCCTGGGAACGTGGGGGGGGGGTCCTTGGGAAGTTAGGGGATCCCTGGGAATGTGTGGGATCACTGGGAACGTGTGGGATCACTGGCCCCTCCCGACCCCCCCGAGCCTCTTCCAGCCCCAGGAATTCCACAGCGAATGTTGTTCCCGTTTTAAAGGAGGGAAACTGAGGCCAGGGAAAGTCTGGGAGAACCCAGAATTTCTGGGAATTCCCTCAGGAATCGCCACCTCCCTTTCTCCAAGCAGGAATGTTTTCCATGGTTGGGGGCAACAATTCCAGAGCTGGGGGACAACAATTCCGTCTCCCGCTGGATCTTCATTTCCCAGGAAATCCGTGCCCAGCTCAGCTCCAGCCGATCATTCCCAGGGAGAAGGAAGGGGAAGGGTTTGGGCGGAGCAGGGCAGGGGAGAGGGAAATTCCCAGGTTTTGGCACCACTTTGGATTTTCATGGGAGCTTCCTGATTTTTCCCGGTCCCGGCTGAGCTCCGGGCAGAGTTTTTGAGGGATTCCCTTCCCACGAAGTCATGGAGAGGCAGCACCACGGGATGCTCTGGGAGCAGATGCTGAATTAATCCTGGATTTCATTAATTTAATTAATTCTATATAATCCTGCCGGGAAAAGAGCAGCTCAGGATTTGTTGGGAGACACTGTCCTGGGAGCAGGGATGGATTTATTGGGAAATGCAGTTGCCCAGGAGTTTGGGATCATTCCCAACCTGGAATAGGCTAAAACTGGAATTTCCAAGTTCTGGGAGTGGGACTTGGGATGGATGAAGAGCTGGGGCTTCCCAACATCCCAAAATGAGGTGGAAAACAACCCAAATCCAAGGGATTGGGATTGAATTTTAGTTTCTCTCAGCCAATCCAAGGATCTCCAGGTTATTTTTCCCACATGGGTGGGAGATTCCAGGATCTGGGCTGAGGGAAGAGCCGTGCCTGAGCCCCAGGGCTCCAGGAGCTGCTCCCAGGAGGAGCCTTCCCAAATAATGCTGGAATTGTCCAAATCCCAAAAACCAGGCTGGGATGTGGCCTTGGGACGTTCCCAGCTCCCGAGGCTCTTCCCCATTCCCAGGATTTGCCCCTGAGCCCTTTGGGATTTGCTGTGCCCAGGGATATTAATTCAGGAATGGAAGCGCCCAAATCCAGACTTTTTGTGCTGCTGGGAGCTTTTCCCACAATTCCAGCAAATGTTGAACCCCCAGGAAAGCTCCTATGGGAGCTCCAATGTTGGGAACGTTCAGGATGCAGTTCCTGAGCTCTGATGCTGGGATATTCCATCCAATTTTCCTATTAAACAGCAATTTTGGCAGGAATGGATTTTTTAGGAGAAGTGTCCATTTTTTCCAAGGCAATTCCATGTTTATGGTTCCATCCTCATGCAGGAAAACCACTGGAAGCTGCCTGGATTTGGCAGCTCCTCTAAAAATTCCATTTATTTTGTTTTCCTGGTTTTTATCCCGGATGGAAGTGAGTTTTTGGTGTGTTTTAATTCCAAAGCTGCTTCCATAGTGTGGAAAATTCCTTTCCCTCCCCTTCCCTGGGTACCACCGGCTCCATGCTGGGATTTGCTAATTAAAATTCCAAACCCTGCTGCTGTTGAGATTCCTTTGGATACCTGGGGGCTGGATCTTGGTGTGGATGCAGAGGGATTTGCCAGGGATGGGCCTGGACACAGCCCCTGCTCCGGGAAATCCATGGAATTAAAGCCGGAGCTGGGGCGGGTACAGAAATGGGCAGAGGGATTTGGGCTGGGAAATGTTTGGGGCAAACAATTCCCGTTGCCCAACAAACGGGATCCAGGGGGAAGTTTTTCCATCGGAGCTGTCGGGTGGTTCCGGAGGGAAGCAGATGGAATCTCCCCAGGAGTGCTGGAATGGGATCAGCGCCAGGCAGAGCCGTGGGGAGGGGTGGGAGCAGCAGGAGTGGGAATTCCTGGGTGGGAATTGAGGCTGGAGGAGCTGGGGGCACCTGGGAAGGGTCAGAGCCCATCCCAGGATGGATCGGGATGTTCTGCATCCCGGGAATTCGGGAAACACTGGCAGCACCCTCAGGACAGGGATGTTGGGAGGGGCAGCACCGGGGGGGAAATTCCCAGTGGATCCTCCTGGATGGGCAAAGGCGGGGATTGAGCACAGGGAAAGCTTGGAAGTGCCAACATCCACCCTGGAATGCAGCTCCTGGAGCAGGGGAGGGTTGTCCAGGGGGTCCCAGGATCGGGAATGTGCTCTGGGAACAGCCCCTGGAGCAGGGAGGGATCTGGGATGTTGGGATTGGAGCAGGAGTGGAGGCAGGAGAGGGATCCTCGGAGCCCTGGGAGCCTCCAGTGCTGGGAAAAGCCAAAAGGAATTCATCCCTCTGTGCCAGCATCCCAGAAATTGGGATCCAGGGATGTCCCAGCAAGGTGGGATCCAGGGATGTCCCAGCAGATGGGATCCAGAGGTGTCCCAGGAAATGGGATCCAGGCAGAGGCACTCCAGGAATCGGGATTTAGGGCAGGTGCTGTTAAACATGGAAATGCACCATGAAACAGTTGGAAAATCCTCCTGGCGAATCCCAAGGAATGGTGGGAAGCCTCAGGCTGTGCCAGGGCTGAGACAGCAGAGCTGCATCCCTGAATCCCCAGCTCCAGAGACCTCCTGGAGAGCGGGAGCATTTTGGGAATGTGGGGATGTGTCCAAGCCCAGCTGGAAAGGGCACATCAGCTCCGGGTTCCTTTTCCTGGGAAGCTCAGGCCGGGCTGGAATCGCTGTTCCAGGGAGGAGGAGCTGGGATGCTCCCGGTGCCCCTGGGCCGTGATTTGGGATGAGATCCCAGCAAACGCTGCTCCTGCCTCAATCCCCGGGAACGTGCCCATCCGGGTGGGACATTCCGGCTGCTCCTGAGCCGCTCCTTCTGTTCCAGAGGAGACGACGTTCGAGGCCGGGGTCAAGGTGCAGATCCACAGCCAGGCCGAGCCCCCCTTCGTCCAGGAGCTGGGATTTGGGGTCGCTCCCGGATTCCAGACCTTCGTGGCCACCCAGGAGCAAAGGGTAAGTCTCGAATTCCAGGAATTCCAGGAATTCCACACTGGGATCCCTCCCCGGGGAGAGGTTGGTTCTGAAACTGATGCCCTTGAGGTGAATCTTCACCGCGGTTTTTTATGCTTTCCTTCGAATTTTTTGGGATGAGAGCAGCTTTTCCAGGTTATTTCCCACGCATTCCCACAGTTCCTCTAAGTCCCACAGGAATTCCAGCTCCAGGAGGACCTCATCCCTGGAAATCCCCCTCAGTTGAGCCGTGGCAGCTCCGTGTGTTGGGCCCTGCCTGACCCCGCTGGGTTTTCCCAGAAAAAAACCCATTCCAAGGATATAAAAAGAGGCAAGAGGAGAGAGTTTCCTGATGGGAGCAGCGGGAATCCTTCCAGGAAACACCGAAATATCCACGTGATTTATGGCAAACTGGGATCCCTGAATCCCAGGGGGGACACCTCCCCCCAGGAATGGATGGATTTGGAATGAACCCCAAATCCTCGTCAGGGACACGGGAAAAGAGCCAATGGAATCATTCTTTTCCCCTAGTGCTTTCATTCCAGGTGGGAATTCCTCTGTTAAAGCTGGGAAATGTCCTTCCAGAGTTGGGTTGTGCTGGGAATTCTGGAGAACTGGGAGGCTTGGCCTTGGTGGGAGCTGTGGGATTTGGGATGGAGGGGGTTCCTGGCTGGGTCGGAGGCTCCTGGCTTTTTTTCCGGAATTATTCCCTGTGGCCAGGCTCAGATCTGTCCCTCCGTTCCCCATCCCACTCTGGAAACAGGAGCTTTTCCTGGGCTCTGCTCCCTGATTTCCTGCCTTTCCAGCGAGGATTTCCAGCTTGGGAGCAGGGTGACAAATCCTGGCTCTTTATCCCCAGGATTTTCCAAAGACCCCAGTCCAGAGCCAGCTCTGGCTCCGTGGTTGGGATCCCGTTAAATCTCCCTTCAAAAGGAGCAGTCTGGGAAAAAGAAGGGAATTAAATTGGCTTTTCTCCTCCTGTTCCAGTGGCTGAGCCCTCGGCTTCCCGCAGAGGGACAATTTTGGGATGCAATTCCCACTTTGGGAGCAGCTGGGACATCGGGAGGGAGCTGGGAATGTCTGAGGGGTGCTGAGTCAGCACCAAAAAATCCTGGAAAGGCGATGCCAGCAGGGATCTCTCCATAAAATGTGGTGGATGGGTTGAAGAGGCCGAGCTGCTCCCGGAGTTGTGGCCAAGGGGAGCCGATTCCCAACTGGAAAAAAAAGAAGTGGAGTTGGGAAACATCAAACCGTGGAATCCTGGAATGGTTTGGGTGGGAAGGGATCTTAAAATCCATTCCAGCCTCTGTGATTCCATGATTCTATCAAGGCTGAGTTTGCTCCAGGCCCAGCTGGTTCCAGGAGGAATTGGACCGGGAGCAAAGCTGGGATGAGGCTCCAGAGCGGCTGCCCCGGATTTTTTGGGAATATCCAGGAGGTTTCCGTGTTCCTGTTTGGTTGCAGAGAAGGATCCTGGAGCTCCAGAATCCCATTTTTCCCCCTGGGATCTGTGACACCCCCGAGCCCTGCTCTGGGGAAGCTCCCAAGGGCTGGAAAAGTTGAATCCCTGTCCTTGGAGCCGATTTTTCCATGTCTGCCTGAAAAGAGCAATGGGAAGGAACAGCCAGGCTGGGAAAGGAGCTGGAGATGTGAAATTGCGAATTCCAGCATCATTACCTGGGAGCTGGGACCATGCTCCTGGTTTTCCAGCGTTTCATGAGGCCTGGAGCTGCTGGGATGGAAATTCCATGAAGTTTGAGGTCTCCTGGAGGAACGGAGGGATCCGGGTGTGCTTTCATTTGGAATAAACAGGATAATTCAGGGAAGAGCTGGGATCCCTCCCTGGGGGCATCAGGGAGAGGGGCTGGGCAGGAGCCCGGAGCTGGATCGGTGCCAGATCCATCCCAAAACCAGCGGAAAACGGGGCAGGAAAAGGTGCTTCCCCAGAGGGAATGGGAGTGGGCACTGAGCAGATCCCCAGGGAATGGGCACATTCCCAGGGCTGCCGGAGCTCCAGGAGCCTTTGGACAGCACAGGCACAGGGTGGGATTTTGGGATGTCTGGGCAGGGCCAGGGGCTGGACTCGATCCTTGTGGGATCCTTCCTGGCTCAGGACATTCCAGGATTTTATGGAACTGCCCATTTTATGGAAACATCCCCAGCGCATTTCCCTGTGACATGAAGGAAAGAGGCAGGAAAAGCAGGGATACCGCTCCAGAGGGATTTAGGGAATGACCCTGGGCAGTGCCCGGGATCAGCGTGGAAAGGCAGGAATGTGGCCAGGAAAGGGCTGATCCCCCCTGCCCTGCGGCCTCTTCCCTCCACGTTTTCCGAGCTCATCCCTCCCCTTTTCCTGGCATTTCTCCTCCTGCTTCCAAGGATTCAAATCCGTTTGTTCCTTCCCCTTTTGGCCCCTGCCGGCTGGTGGGAACCACTGAGATCCCCGGGATCGGGAGGGTTGGAAAAGTGTTTAATTCATTAATTAATTATTCATTTAATTCATTAATTAGTTATTCATTCAATTCGTTAATTATTAACGACTGCGATTTGCGAGGCCGGGAGTTTGTCACCCTCCGTTAGAGGCTGGAGCTGGATCTCTCCAGGCGGGAAGAGCCCTTGGAAAGCTGCCATGGAGCACAATTCCTGCCGGATCTGAGAGTGGGAATGTCCCTGCTGCCTTTTCCCGGCTTTTCCTGTCGTTTTTCCATGGATTTTTCCCCCTTTGGTGGCGGGAGCAGCTCCAGCACCAGATCTCTGCTCCCCAGTCCCAAACTGGCATCACCTGGAAGGAAGGAAAGGGAATTCCTCCGGAGGAGGGGCTGGGGGCTGCAGGGGCAGGGATCAAACCCAATGAGTGCCTTTCCCGTTAATTTTTCCATGGCTGTGGGCTGGGATTGCTCCATCCATCCTGCTCCTGCTTCCTGGCTCTTTGGCATGCCCTTCCCAGCATTCCAGGTCCATGGATCTTCGGGATGGATCCCCCATTCCTGTAATCCCAGGGATTCCCATGCCAAGGTGGGAGCAGGGATGGGACTGGGAAGAAACTTGGGATCCTGCTCCATTGCACTTCCAGGCATGATTCCCTGGGGAAGAGCTCGGCCCCGTGGTTTGAGTCTTTCCCTCCAAGGTGGGACATTCCATGGGTGAAACCATTCCCAGCTCCAGGGCTGGGCTGTGGATGGAGGGCCAGGACACAGGGAATGGGTCCCGCTGCCAGAGGGAAGGGAGAGATGGGATATTGGGAAGGAATTCCTCCCTGGGAGGGTGGGGAGGGGCTGGGATGGATTTCCCAGAGGAGCTGCAGCTGCCTCTGGATCCCTGGAAGTGTCCAAGGCCAGGCTGTGCAGGGCTTGGAACACCTTGGGATAAGGGGAGGGGTCCCTGCCCATGGATGGTGCTGGATGGGCTTTAAGGTCCCTCCCAGCCCAAACCATTCCAGGATTCCCGGACTCTCTGATCCGACTGTCAGTCCTGGCCCAGGAGTGTGGATAATGTGGACAATGTGGATGATGTGGATAATGTGGATAACATGAATAATGTGGACAATGTGGATAATGTGGATACTTTGGACAAGGTGGATGATGTGGATAATGTGGATAACATGAATAATGTGGACAATGTGGACACTGGACAACGTGGATAGCATGGATAATGTGGATAATGGACAATGTGGACACTGTGGATGATGTGGACAATGGACAATGTGGACACTGGACAATGGATCCATGTGGATACTGTGGATGATGTGGATGATGTGGATGATGTGGACAATGGATCCANTGGATCCATGTGGATACTGTGGACAATGGATCCATGTGGACACTGTGGATGATGTGGATGATGTGGACAATGGATCCATGTGGACACTGTGGATGATGTGGATGATGTGGACCATGGATCCATGTGGACACTGTGGATCTCGGCCCACAGGGCTCTCCCAGGCTGGGGGTGACTGGAAAAGGCCGGGATTGAGCCCCGGTCACAGCCGCCCCTCCCCGGGGAGCCGGGAGGTGCCCCTGGCACCGTGTCCCCTTTCCTTGGCACTGGCACCTCCGGCAGCTCCTCGGCTCTCCCTGTTCCTTCCCAGGGGCTGGGAGTTGGGATCTGCTGCATCCCTCATCCTGGGAAGGGCCTGAGGAAGGGGAAGGAGCCATTGTGGGAGCTCAGCTCCCCCCAGGGCCATGCCGGGGTCCCGCTGAGCCCCTCTCCTAAAATCCCTCTGGGATGAGACCCCACCCCCTCCAGAGAGCCCCTCCCAAGGCCTGGCCACCCTTCCTGGGAAGGAATTCCTGCTGGTGTCCGGCCTGAACCGGGAAGTGCCCCCGTTCCCAGTCCCCACTGGGAGCTGTGTGGAGCCAGGCCCTGGGAGCTGTTCTGGTGCATTCCAGGCAGAGCCTCCGGCTCTGGATCCCTGTGGATCCCTCCTGGGGCAGCGCTGGGGGTCCCTGCAGGAGGAGGGGCGGCTGTGCCTGCTGTGCCACTGTGCCATCCCTGCCATCCTTGCTCTCCCACTGTGCCATCCCTGCCATCCTTGCTCTCCCACTGTGCCATCCCTGCCATCCTTGCTCTCCCACTGTGCCATCCCTGCCATCCTTGCTCTCCCACTGTGCCATCCCTGCCATCCTTGCTCTCCCACTGTGCCATCCCTGCCATCCTTGCTCTCCCACTGTGCCATCCCTGCCATCCTTGCTCTCCCACTGTGCCATCCCTGCCATCCTTGCTCTCCCACTGTGCCATCCCTGCCATCCTTGCTCTCCCACTGTGCCATCCCTGCCATCCTTGCTCTCCCACTGTGCCATCCCTGCCATCCTTGCTCTCCCACTGTGCCATCCCTGCCATCCTTGCTCTCCCACTGTGCCATCCCTGCCATCCTTGCTCTCCCACTGTGCCATCCCTGCCATCCTTGCTCTCCCACTGTGCCATCCCTGCCATCCTTGCTCTCCCACTGTGCCATCCCTGCTGTCCCTGCTGTCCCTGCTGTCCCACTGTGCCACCCCCCAGCTGACATTCCCATTCCCATTCCCTATCCCCCAGCCAACGTTCCTATTCCCACTCCCATTCCCCCCAGCTGA
>WBMZ01012579.1:0-171385 GCA_013400975.1 Atrichornis clamosus | reverse complement strand
AGAAGAAAGAAAGTCTTGACTACAATTTCTTCTCCTGTAAATGGTCTTGGTGTGTGTCAAAAGGAGCTTTGAATCTTGTGAATGAGTTCACATGGAAGTTCTGGGCACATACTAATTTATGCTGCTGAATTAGTTTCTCTACTCAGCAAGTAAAGAATTATTTTCTCTAGTCTTATGAGTACATAGAGTCTGCACATTTTTTTGAGCAGTTTGCTGTTCATGTCATTTAAAATTGTGAGGGCTAAAATTGTAGGATGCCTTAACAATGTAAAAGTGTTTTCTGGTTTAATCTTAGGTCCAAATTTTGTTCCAAAGTAAGGAGCTACACACTACTTATTTCCCTGGACTCTGCTTTGGACGTAGTAATGTCTTGCTCACTGAGTTCAGTGGGAATTGCAAGCCCATTATGTCTGAACAAAATTTAGCCCAAAGACTTGAAAGAACAGAAGATACCTGTGAAAAGATAGCTCTTGACAAGAACTCTAAATTCCACCTTAGCTCCTTAAAGATCTGCCCAGAGACTAATGTAAGGACAGAAGCCCAGTCATGGCCTGACCCAAAGCACAGGAAATTCAGTCAGAACACCTGAGTTATTTCAAAAGATTCAAATCTCGCCCTAAAGGAGTCATCTGCAACAATTCAAACTCCAAACAATGATAGGTGTTTTTACTTATTGTTTCATGTCTGACAACAGAGAACCAGAATTTTCCAGTATATTTCATGACCCTTGCTTTCTAAAAGTGCTTCATGGGAGCTTAGTGTTTTCCCCAAATCTAGGGCTGGTGTGTAGGGAAAGGTCAGTGGATTTGCTGTGCATTTGCAACAGCACAGGGCAGTGTCCCCAAAACCTCCAAGTGGCTCAAAACTTGTACTTCAGCATTTCACTTTAATTTGGATTTTAAAGCTTTGCTCAGCTAATTCTACTATGCCCCAGCAGCCTGGAAAATCCCCAGAAGAAAAACCCCCTTTTGTTATTGTCTCTTTCCGAAAGGGGCCCAGGTAGTGACTTGTGAGTTCCCTCTATACAAAGCAGAGAGAGGAAAAAAGAACTAATCTCCCCTGCCCCCCGTGTGCGAGAGAAAGCAAGGGCTCAGCAGCCTGTGTGCGTCCCAGCGAGAGCGGGGCTGGGGCACGGGATGACCTCCGGCTGCCTACCCGCCACAAAGGGACCATGGCATTGACACAGCCTGGCTGCTCTCCTTCGGAGGGGACAGATTGAGAGGAAGTGACCCTTGGTGCCCCCCTTCTGCAGGGGACCTTGTGAAATAAGCATTGCTCTTCTCTTCCTTCCTTCCTCAGGCGGGTCAAAGAAATTAATGATGAGAAATCGCTCGCTTTTACGTCGTCATTCAAAGAGCAAGAAATGAAGAGGCCTTTTCCTTGAAAGGGATGAGAGGAAGAAGTGTAGAGGTGCCAGCCTTAACTATTTACTATTTACTTCTGCCTTGGGAAATCCAAAACTGGTCCACAGGGTTCATGGATGACAGGGAAGCAACAGCAAGAGCCCTGGGTGAGGCTGTGTGAGTCTGTTGGGGGTTGTTTTCTAAGGGGACTCATAAAATGATCCCTGTGGCTCCATTCCCAAGAACCAGGAACATCAGGATGTTCAGAGCTCTTTAACAAAACTCTCTTATGGCATCTGGCTAATTCCTGGTGAAACACAGGGAGGATAAGAAGGATTCTGGGGACCGTGAAAAGGAAAAGACTGATTTGGAGAATAGAAAAGGAAGCAGAAAAGGTTAGGCCCATGTCACAGCTGTGTGAGCAATCTCTGCCCATCCATGCTGAAGTTCACAGTGCCAAATCTTGAACCCGAGGCTAGGCCTGAGTAGGTTTGAGCATCAAGGTCCTATGAGGAGCAGCTGGGGTGTTTAGCCTGCAGAGAAGGAGGCTCAGGGGGTCCTTATCACTCTCAACAACTACCTCAGAGATAGGGGTCAGTCTCTTCTCCCAAGTAACAAGTGGTAGACCAAGAGGAAATGGCCTCGAGTTGTGCCAGGGGAGGTTTAGATTGGACATTAGGAAAAATTTCTTCAATGAAAGGATTATCAAGTATTGGAACAGGCTCCCCAGGGCAGTGGTGAGGTTACTATCCCTGGAGGTGTTTATAACATATGTCGATGTGGCACTTAGGGACATGGTTTAGTGGTGGACTTGGCAGTGCTGAGTAAATGGTTGGACTTGATGATGTAAGGTCTATTCCAACCTAAACAATTCCGAGATTCGGTGATAAACATTTCATGTGCAGCTCTGGTTCACATCTCCTGGCTGTTGAGGGGCAGTAGGAAAAGCAAATGGACTCAGTCTGTCCCCTCCCTCTTCAAAGGAGTTTTAAATGTCTCTCAGATGCACTTGGGGTGAGTTGGGGAGGGAGGGAATGACCTTTGGATTCTCCCTCCAGAGGGAACCTGAGAAAATGACCTTTTGGCCCTTAGCTCTGCAGGGGCTCGGGAGAGGTCAGGAGGAATGACTCTTGGACTAGTCTTGCTCACCACAGGGTCTAGGGGAAGGGAAAAGAGAAAGAACTCCAGGAATATGTGATCACGGGAATCTTTGTCGTCTTCTGAAAAAGAGGCATGTTTACTTCATAGCCCCTGTATGAAAAATAACCTGCCACTGAGAAACAAGCAAGTGCATTTAAAGCAAGAAAAAGCCTCAACTCGGTGACCTAGAAATCAATGCCGAAAGTAAAAGCTGATAAATAAATAAATAAATAAGTAAATAAAATAATCAGGGATGTCGCGCAAAATCAAGGGGTGCCCTCTGAAGAGGTGTAATCAAGGCTCTGAGCCTTCAGTTATAATGGTTTTGATTAAAGAAAACTGTGCAGAAGTAATCTATTTTATTTTTAAATGCCCTGATTTTCCCTCGCTACTCTCTTGGAGGCTGAACCTAGAACAATTTGGAGGAGAACATGAAATGTTCAGTGGAAAAGTCAAGTGAAAAGGTATGCATTTAATAAAAAAAGGAAACTGACATCTGCTTAAGTTACTTTGAGGTTTTGATGGCACACATTAAAATTCACTGAAAATAGCAGTGCTCTAGTAAAATAAAAACATGGAAAACCTTCCAAATCCTGGCTGATCAAGCCACAGTTCTGCACTTTTTCCACAGAACCTGCAATATAATTATAGGCACAGATGTCACCCTGAGCTGGGGATGGGGCTCATCATATTCTGTGTACCTGGAAACATGGGTGGGTTTGTTTATTCTGTGTACCCTTCACAGTATAAAAAACTTTAAAACTTCCTTCTTGCAAACTTTATTTACAATTTCGAACTCTTCACTTGTTTCCATTATAGCTGAAAACTTCTTTAAGTGTGAAAGTCTTCTGTTCTTATATAGGGTCAAACATATTTTCTTTGCTTGATAAAGAAAGACAAATAGTAGAAAAGAGCCTCAAAAGAATCCTGGCTTGGATGGGAAGGGAGGGAAGTTTACATTTTCTTCCTCAAGAAGGTCAGATGTTTATTCAAGCCTATCCAAGCCTTTTGAACAGAGCATGGGCTGGAAATCTCCTGAGAACAGTGTTTCTTAGAGAATGGAAGGGATAGCTGCCTTCAGAAGAGCTGGCCACAGAGTGGTCTGCTGGCTTTGGAGTCTGAGAGTGCCAACGGTGCACTGAAATACGAGGTGCAGAAATGGAGTCTTTTTCCAAAACAGTTATTTGAAAAAAGTGAGTGGAATTCTTGTCATAACCTTTATTGTGGCAGGAAGAATAAAGTGTGCATTATTTCCTGCCAGCCGCTCCAGTTCCTCCCAGATGAGTTACATGTTGGAACAGGGGGATGCTGTGCCCTTACTTAGGGGTTTGCAGGTCACCATTTTTAGTCCCAGTAGTTTTTAGGAGAACTTTGAAACATTATTATCAATGCTCAGCTCTTAGCCACTTTTTCTCTTTTCACTGTTAAAATAAGCTGCTTAAACTATTAAAGCCTGGAAAAGCAAAGGGAATCCAAAACTTCTACAAAGTGTGCAACTTTGGTTTGGTAAGTTATATGTTTTAGTGGAAGCCTAGGCCTCATCTTCACTTGCCTGTGGTCAGATTTTTTGGAAGATGAAGCAACTGATTGCAGTTGGGTTTTTTTTGACACCTCCTAATGCTTCAGGCTTACAATGGTGTCATTTTCACATTCAAACTTTGACATACAGACTAATATACACGGAAGGAAAAACATCATTGTATAGCTTGGCCTATAAAAGCTTCAACAGCACATTTACAGCATGGCAGAGCTGTTTAAAGCTGAACATCTTAACACTCATTCATGGAGGATGGCTCTGAACATGAGCAGCAGCAAGATGCTGATGTCCTCTTTGCAAAGGTAGGCAACAGCTTTAGACAGTGCCCACACTGCAAGGACTTGGGGCTGGAAGTACTGCTCTCCTAATAAAATGCAGCAGTCCAAGCAGACCTGCAAAATACAATTTTTGTAGATGCTTGGAAATTATCTTTGGCCACAATGAATGGGCAAAAGCTTATTGTGTCCTCCAATCCCCACTCATAATTAACATTTGATTTCTAAAAGCGTGGCAATCTTGTACGTTCTTTTCAGTAACAGCATGTGTTCTCTATTCAGAGCAAATCAAAGTTGTCTGATGTTTACATTTCAGCAGCCTGCTTCAGAGAACGAATTTAGCCATTCAAAGCAGAGCTGCTTTTAAATAATATTAAGATAACAAGGAAGTCATGGAACAGAGGACCAAATGAAGTTACATTCTTCACCTGCTAAAACTACTTTTACAATATGCCATCTGCTGCCTCAGCTTCTAAAGTCTGCAGGCAAAATAAGCAACCGTCTCTAACAAAGTTGCTTAACCCATTTGTGAGGATTAATGTAATGGCACTCGTGGCCTTGCCTGTGACTGGACCATCCCTTTCCCAAAGTGAGGCTCACCCTCTGCAGCCATCTGGGAGCATCCTACACAACAGCCATGTGGCACTTTTTCTGCTGGGAGACAATTTTACATCCTTTAGAAAAACTTTTTACAAGGCACTTATGCATTGATATGCTGCCCATTCTGAGTGACAGGTATGGGAAGCATCCCAGAGGTCATTTATAAGGCCTGTGGTGCCCTAAGGTGCCTCAGTTGTCTCTGCATAATGCTGAACTGTGCTGCGTAGGTACGCCTTCGTGTTGCTCTTCAGGAGGATATCTATTCCTTAATGATGAGGAAAAGCTGGACAACATTTGATTTATCCGGAAATAATGTCTTTTTTCATCCTCTTGAAGTCACAGTTTTTTATGTGGTACCAAGAGAGCACTTTTCAAGGGGTACCCAGAAGGAAAAAAACAGTCAGCTCTAAGAAACACAGTCACTTGAAATAAACTGGAATTCACCACATAATTTTCCATATCAATGTGGTGTACAAATGCACTGGACAAATTCCCATGTTTATTAAGGATGGAGAAGTTGCTTGGTGTGTCACCTACAAAGCTAGGACTTGCCTTCAGCAGATGGTTTTTCCCTCGGTTTCTGTCCCAGCCTTGTTTTGTTCATGTGAACGCTTTACAAGTTATGCAGGGATCCCTGGAGCTCACATTCCATGCAGATGAAATGTGAATCCACTGAGTTTTTGCCACTGACAGTTGAAAAATGTGTTCAGTGTTAATTATTATTAAGTGAGAAAAAGCAATGTGCGGTGGAAATCCACGTCTTTGACACCAGTAAAGTTCTTCCTGTTAATATTGGTGAACAGTGGTTGTAAGTGTGCGTGCATCTGTGTGAAAAATAATCCGAAAGATGACTGGAATCACAGTAGTGTAGGGATACTCATACAAGCACCACTCTTGTACAAGGATTGGTTGCCATGCTCTTGTCATGTGTTTTTTTATCAAAATACCACTGATGTGCATGTTTGCTGGGTGGGTATTGTGGCACATACTAACACAAAACAGGGAGGGGGCATTCAGTGACACATTCTGATTAATTGGTTAACAGGAGCATCCTCGTACTCATTACGGCTATTCAGCCATATCACTTTTGAAATCTGAAGACACAATTTTATCTGAGAGTCCATATGGCTTATCGGGGAAGTGTGCATATAGAAAACTACCATAATCCTGAACCAAGATAATATTTATCTAATAGACCATAACAACTCGGAGAAAGTCAATATGGTCTCTCATTTGAGCATGCATTTTGATATGCATTCTTCCTATCCAAACACAAGTCATTTACATTGCAAGCTATCTGCCTGGTAAATCCATGTTTAGGTAATTCTTATAACGGTGGGGCTTTTTTATAAGAGAGATTATGAAAATGACTTGAATGTATTGTAGTCCATTGACTAATTTGGAAATTACTGAGTATTTGCCTGATAGATTGTAATGGACTCTGATGGAGCTATTGGCTTTTATCAGCTAAACCCATATTTTGATATGTAAGCAAATTTGAAAAAGCAAAATATTTGCAGAATAATCAACCTGTCTGCTCTGTTTGCCTTGCAGTATCCTGCCTGCTTTGAGCCACCAGGTGGATGAAAGGAGGGACTATCTGCTACCAGGGCCCAGGCCTGGCAGAAATGAGCCATTACCATAAATTCTCTCATGTCCCTTCAGCTCTGAGAAACCTGAGAGTGTGGAGAGCAGGTTGGTGGGGGTTAATGGCTGAGGAGAAAGTGGAGAGGTAACCCTGCTCACTTAATCCCATACAACTCTGCAGAGAATATTCTATGGTGAAGCCATACTTGCCCTAAGAGTCCCGACTAGATCCCTGGCTGTATGTTTAGAAAACCTTTAACAAGGTAGTCAAACAGGCTTAAACATTCTCTCTCTGTTTCCTGTTCAGTCTTCCCCTCACAGGAAAAGCAAAGGAAAATAAAGAGAAAAACAGAGAGAAGGCAAGGGAGTATTGGAATATGGAAAAAGAAAATTAGCAACTAGATATTGTTTAGGCTTTATTTCAATTTGGATACTGCTCAAAGTGAAGGATCAGAAAATTTTCAAAGAGCACAGGTTTATGTGAAAATTACACTCAAATAAATTTTTCTTTTAAGGCAGTATTTTTGGCAAATCACAGCCAAGCAAATTAAGTCTTCCTGAGGAAGAATTGTCCAAAATCACAGTGGCCCCTCAGCACTAGCTCTGAGAGGCCACAATAAGAGGGATGAAGGTGTCTCTCTTCTTCACTGAATGTAGAGGGACCCCACGTGGCTGGTGTAGACTATGTGCCTGCTTCCTAAGTGTCTCCAGTTAGGGGAATTGAAAGCTCTTCAAATTCTGCTTTTTCACCAGATCGTTGAAGAAAAATGGAAAAGCAGTCAGGCAGTACCAGCCTTTCCAACAACTTTCCATAAGTGAGCAAAGCAAATCTCCCCATATATCAGTGTTCACAATCCTTTTAAGTAAATTGATTTCAGTTATGTTTATACCATCTCCAAGTCATTTGGTGGCATTTCCAGAAGAGGCAGGAGGTGCTGACACTGGGTGGAATAGAGAGAGAATTGTTCTGTGTGGGAACCACACAGAGAACAAATGACACTCTGTGCTACAGTTCTGGTGGGTCTTAATGCAGCTGTGCAGAGAATTGCAGTTATTATCATTATGAGACATTGATGAAGTCTAAATTAAAATTCTGATAAATAATGTAAACTGAAATGCACATTTTTATCAGATCTCATTTTTCTGGAGGAGTATCAGTAAAATAGCAGTTGACATAGTGCCAATAAGATAGTATAATGAAAGATAGTATTTAATTTCCTTGAAAATGCATTTAAGTTTGACTATTGAGGGTCTGTCATCAGCTGTTAAGCTGCTAGAACAGGCTTCAAGACCTACCAGATTGACTACATAACCCAAATCCTTCCTATTAGCTAAATAAATATATATAATCCGTATTCCTCCATAGCTTTTAAAGAAACAAGTTTTTGCGTGGCAGAAATGAAGGTGACATGAAGGAATAAAGATTCTGAGCATAGAGCTTGCACTAATCACTGCAGGTTTGCCTTAGTTTTTAAGAAGAGGATCAAAAACAAATACACTGAATGTGCTGATTTCTGCCCTGCCATGTCTTGCCCAACCACCAAAGTGAATGAGGGGAGATGAGCCTTTCCACAGTATCCCTCTCCTATGCTGATGCAGTATAAAGCTATCTAGGAAGCTCCAAGCTTGTTCCTGTGTACTCTGCATGGTAAGTGAGCATACTACATTTAATTTCCATTGAAACAGCAGCACAGATTCAACAGCGCATCTTTGTCAGGCTTCCTACCTACTTTCGTGTTTTTTCTGTTACCTCCAGTCTCAGTCCTTGTTCTTCCTCACTTCCATCAAAGCAGTGATAGTTCTGCCTGATATTCTCAAGAGTATTTCTGTCTCAAGCCCATCTCTGACCCTCTCCTGCTCTGGTATCCAGCCATATGTGTAGCTTTTGTCTCACCAAACTAAACAGATGCCTATTTCTAACCACAGAATAATTCTGAGCACAACCATCACATTATCCCTGTTTTAAGGAGAAGGGATTTGAGACAAACAGTTACTAAGTTCAGGAAAGCAGTGTTTGCCATCAGTGAGGATGGCCCATGTTTTAAGCATATATTTAAGTGCTTTGCAGAATCAGAGTTTCAGTCACCTACGTGCCTCAGTTTCCCCTCAGTTCCACTGTGGGAGTTGCCCTTTACTCACAGCACTGTTGTGTGGTGAGCTCCTGCTGACTGTATGCTCATGATGTGCTTGGGAAAATGCCATTAGCTTTTCCAAAGGTCTGAATTGCCTCTCTTTAATTTTAACTGGTTTTGTTCCTAACCTCCAATGTTCTTTCCCTGTAGATTGCGTCCATGTGTGATTTCTTTATGGGTAAAATTAAAATGCATCAGGAAAGTTCCTGAATAACAAAATGCAGCACTCCAGCCACCTGGAGTTTTACTCTATTTGCATGCCCACTCCTGCTTCAGTGAGTCTTTCAGAGGTTCCCACTCACAGCTGCAGCTAAGTGGGCACATCTAAAGGTGACAGATTGAGAATATATGTTCAAGTACATATGTAAGTGTATATACAGATTTCCATTCCTCCTTTGTTTCTTCCTCCTGTTCACTGATGTTAAAATCACACATCTGCAATTTAAACCCCAAAACATATTGTTATTTTGTAAAAAACCAAAAATATTGCCCACCTTCATCCCTTCCCTTTCACAGAATTTCACAAACGTGATTTGCCTCATTCCTGGTTGACAAGGGGCTAGCATAAAGCTAGTGATCATCTTCTTTGACCAAATCCTTGTCGTTCCAGCAGAAGCATTTCCTGAACCACAGTGTTCCCATGTAGGTCTAAGCTGACAGTTGACTAGGAAAGCCTCAGATCCAAATCAGACTTCGTGACAACCAATATGCTCCTCACAAGACTCTGTGGAGTCTCATGGCTTCTATCGCATTATATTTGCCTGCAAAATTCAGAATCTGGTCAATACTGTAAAGCTCTCAAAGTTGAAGGCGCTTGCACTGGCCGGGTGGGGGAAAGCCGTGATTCTGGGCTTACGTTTTTACATTTGTTTGCTTCAGCCACCCTTGTGCTGCTTTTGTGTTCACTTTCTTTGAATATTCATGTGATTGAATTCTGTGTCCATTAACATTCACAGAAAGTGAACCTCAGAGCTGCACATATATTTGCAGAAGCAGCGGTTCACATTTGCACACTTAGGTATTCATAGCTAAAAGCACTCACTCGAGGAACAAAATCACTACCATTTAGCCAGCCAGTCCCATGCAAAACTGTTTATTACCCACAAAGAACTGATTTTTGATCCTGCTATAGAAATTTTTTGCTTGCTTGTAGAAAAAATTTTGTATGTAAATCACTACTTTCCATACATTTGTGCAAGTAGAAGAAAAGCTTAGACAGATTATGTATTAGAAAGTATTTGTTTAGAATTTGGATCCTCCTGCCACAAAAGTGTGACCTCTAGTAGATCTTAGTGGTATAGAAACTATGACACACAGCTGAGCAGATACAGGCTTTTCAGCAGAGATGTTACACATCCACCTGACACAGTTAATTAAAATGTCACTTCTATAGGAGTAAAGGGAGATGAATGTGAGCCAAACAGCTGAGCAGAGAATTTTGTTTTGCCTTTGAGCAATTCACTGTAATTTTGTTTAAACACAGGGTGGGGTTTTTTTCCATTGTATTGATCGATATAAAGCTACAAAATTTACCCTAAAAAAACCACTGGCATATTCAAACCATTTTCTTCACAACTTAGACTTCCAGCCTGTTCAGCACAGTGGCCTGGCACACTTTCATCCCTGCCAAGACCCCTTGTGATTTCAGTGGGAGTTATAACAATCTTGCCAGGAGGGTGTTTAGCATCAAATGCTGCACTAAGTGACAACGTGGGGTTAAGCCATGCTCCATCAGGGTGTGTGAAATAGCATGTGGTTTGTTGAAAACATAGCCTAAATGCAAATACTAAATTGGCACAAATGTCAGGAGCATTTGATGGTGTGTTTTGATGGCACAAAGTTGGGAGGTGTTCCCAACAGAGAATTGGTGTGTTGTACGGGAAGAATTGCATGGTGCTTTGGACTGAAATAATGCAAACTGGGTAAAATTCATTCAAGGTGTAAAATATTAACTGATACATTTGGAACTAGCACCCAACAAACACTTCCCATAAGGTGGGAACTCATCACTGGAGATGACTGAAAGGTCATGAACTGATTGTGTGGCAGCTGTGAGCCACCAGCCCGGGGCATTTGTGAGAAGGCTGCCTTCAGTTATACCAGGAGCAATATTTCTAGGAGAGTTAAGGTTGCGTTAAGGTAAGTATCATGATCTGCTGGGCTGGTCTAATGGCTCACTCCTGCCCTGGAAATGGAGACACGAGTCTTGTCCCCTCTTCCTGCACTCAGACCCTTGCTCCCACTATCTCCTGTGCACCATATCTATTTTCCTCAGATCCTTCTCACGGTCGTCTTCTGCCTGGCAGTCCAGTCTCCTACAATTTTTTGCAACCAAGGAACAAAAATGGGGTTTTTCTGAGTTCATGAGCTGCATCCATTCACAGAGGGATTCAGAGAGACCTATACCTACTACATGATAAATGACAAGTCTGTGTAGCAGAGAGCAGAAATGGGGGAAATGGAAAGGACTAGGTACTTCTTCTAGTGGGAAGTGGTTGTAAGGTCAGTGTGTCCCATTTTGGGAAAACTGCTGCTATTGTGTCTTTGAGTAAGGCTTTGTCTGGGAGAAGCTCATCTGAAGCATTGCATACATGTGGTGGTCACACCAGGATTAGTATTTTGGTGGTGTCTTTGCAGAGCAGCCAGAGGAGGGGGGTTCAGACTGCCTCACTGCCCTCCAGAGATGCTCCTGGGACAGTCAGGGGTTGGGACTTGGAACACGTGTAGTGCCAGTTGGCAGCCTCTGGGAGAGGCTTGCTCCCAGGTCTCTAGTCTGTGACAGCAACTCGTCAACAAGAAGCAGACTCCGCAGTCTGCCATGCCAGCACACGAGTGCTGCTAACACCATTATATGGTCCTTTGTGTAAACCTGTTAGGGTTTTTTTTACCCTCAGCTGAAAATCAGGTCCAGAACCTGCCTCCTGTACTCAGTAGAAATCTAGTGATTTTCGGCTAAGTGTATTTAAGGCCAGTGTACGCAGGGGATCCAGTAAACTCGATGGCAAAACAAGAAGAGCAATTAGCAGGATATATGGCCAGGCTCTTAATTACCACGTTGAAAGAAAATGGTTACAAGGTTACAAATAAAAAAGACAAATCTGCTCACAGATAGGAATGAGCCTCCAGCACCTAGACTCCCCAAGAGACTTTTCAGCTTCCAGATCTGGGAATCAAGAGCTCCTGGAGACACCCTACCTTCCAAATTACTTCCCCGTTTTCATGTATACTTGTATTCCAGGTGTTGCACCAGCTTCAGGAGCTGGTGACCATTTTTATCCAATAATCCTTCCCTGGTCATTCCTTCAGCATCGGGTACTTTCACCAACTTACCCACTTTTTCACAGAGGCTTTGACACGTGTTGCACAAATGATGTCTGTCTCAGGACAAATCCAGAGCAGCGAGGGGGATCCTTTCATCCTTTCCCATGTCATCACTTTGCAGTAGCTGTGCCACGCAGCGCTCTCTGCTCCTGCAGAAATTCCTTTGCTGCCGTGCCCAAGGCTTCAGTTCTCAGCATCCTGTAAGTGGTGTCTGAAAGGATCCAGCACAGTGACGAGGAGTGCCAGGGAACTCAGCCAGCCAGCACAGTCGGGAGAGCAGGAGCGTGAGGAGGCTGGGCAAAGCACGAAGGACGAGGCGTTTTCTGCCTTTCAGAGAGAGAATGGGGAAATAGGTCTGGAAAATAGAGCAGGAGGTGTGAGAACTGGGTGATTTATGTGTATGTACACATGAGAAAATGAGAAGCAAAGTTTCAAACTGGCAATTCATTTGGGTTTTTTATTGATTATAAATTGAATCTCCAAGCTATAATTAATAACCTGAACCTGGACCATACCTGTTATACAGAGTTGCTAACACATCTCTATAAAATGTCTAGCAAGGCAGTAGCTAGACATAAATTCTGTGAAGCTTATGATTCCCAGCATGTTACCAACTTCCTATAAAGATGGTCTGTTGTTATAAAAAATGGCAGCAGGCATGGCCATGAAATGCTGCTTGAAAACATCTTTTCTAGCAACTGTTTTCAGTGTTGCTACACCTTTTTTTGTGTAACCTTTGTAAGGTTTCTGTGGCCCATTATCCCCTCATTCCCCTTTATTCTTGAATAAAATAAATGCAATAGTCATATGTGAAAGCATGTTCAAAGACCATTAATGTTATTTTAATGTCTATGTTTATGTCATAATTTCCACTTATTTCCTTTGGAGGCAGTGATTTATACCCACAGCTGAAAGTTCAGCTTTGGGCTTGGGGCTGTGTGATTTGGGCTGAGGTGGCATTGCCAACTTTGACTTTGTGGATGTTTAGATACATATATATATATATACAAAATTCTTTTGACTTGACAGGCCTAAAAAGGGGGCAAAAGCACCCAAATGCTTTTATCTCTTCTTTTACACATGATTCCAACAATAATATAATAATTTTCATTTTAAAGTGCACTAATGCCATTTTAATCATTTTTTGAGCAACTAACATAATACAAAGGAAAGGATGGAATGGAATATTTGTGGCTGCAGAGACAGATATCATTATTCAAGGGTAGAAGCATGTGAAAGGGTAAAGGGAGTTTAAAGAGATACTCTTTTGTTGTACTTAACACTGATAAATGACATACAAGTCAGGATAACAGGGCAGAGCTCCTGTCAGGGAGACAGTGATAAATGTGGAGGCTGGGACAGAAAGATCCACTAAGCAGAAATCTGTATATGACACGTTATACATTTGATAGACTTGTCTGCATGGTCTGAGCCACAAAGTGTTCCTCTTGGCTCAAATTATGGCCCTCGAGCACATCTTATACAACCACTGAGCTCATGTTTGTTTTCCCATTTCCGTGTGGCAGCAAAGATCAATTCCCCTTAATCAGTGCAACACACGGGGCTAAAACCAGTGAGGAAAAATGGTCTTATACAAATATAATTTATACCTCTTTCAGGCAAATGATTGTATAATATGAAACAAAAAGCAAACAGACCTTTTTATTATTACTGCTGTCTCCTTTTAAAAAAATGCCCAGCATCAGCCTGTTAATCAGAACATTCATTTAAGAGAAAACAAAATCTCCTATTATTTATTTATGAATGAAACAGAACATCTGTGATTTGTGCATTAAGCTTCCTTCATCCCATGCAACATGACCTATACTTCTCGAATGTTCTCAGCATCAAAAATGAAGACAGAGGAGTAGAGACAGCCAGAAAAGGCATTTATGTCCTCCAGAAGCAACTTTAATAGTTCACTAAGAAAAAAAAAACAAGAATTCACTCATGTAACATTCGCTGTGCCCTCTTAACAGCTGACCAAGGCTTGCACTTTCAATAGGAGGAGCGTGCATTAAACAGTGTGATATCAGGTAAGAACACAAAGGAAGGTTGAATGGAAGCAATTCAGCAAGACTGGTGGAGGGTTAGAGGCTGATGGTCAGTGGCTTTGGGGTTCCTTTAGGTACACAGACATTTTGGCAGCCACGTTCTGCCAGTCTCACTGAGTGCTGTGAGTCTGGTGGTGTTATGGGGAATTGCCAGGTTCTAGGTGGGAACACTTTCCCTGTTACAGCAGGTTGTGCCCGTACCTCTCATGCCTTAGGTGACACTACCATACATCTGTCCGTGGGTACCAATATCGTAGGACCANCCTCTCATGCCTTAGGTGACACTACCATACATCTGTCCGTGGGTACCAATATCGTAGGACCAAGAGAATGGTTTGAGTTGGAAGAGACCCTAAAGCCCACCTAGTTCTGAAGCCCTTGCCATGGGCAGGGACACCTTTAGCTTAGACCAAGTTGCTCAGAGCCCCAGACAACCCAGCCTTGAACACTTCCAGGGGTGGGGAATCCCCAGCTTCTCTGGACAACCTGTGCCAGTGCCTCACCACCCTCACCGTAAAGAATTTCTTCCTAATAGCTAATCTAAACCTGCTCTCTCAGTTTGAAGCCATTCCCCCTTGTCCTGTCACTTTGTGTCCTCATCAAAAGTCCCTCTCCAGCTCTCCTGTAGCACCTTTAGGTACTGGAAGGTGCTCTAAGATCTCCCTGGAGCCTTCTTTTCTCCAGACTGAACAATCCCAACTCTTTCTGTCTCCGTGGGAGAGGTGCTCCAGCCTTCTGATCATCTTCATCTCCCTCCTCTGGACTTGCCCCAGCAGGTCCACGTGCTGACAGCTTAACAAAGGTGAGTCACAAGGGCAGCGTTGAAACCTGTATTTCAAAATTATCCAGCTTCATATCTACAGGTGTCACCTGCAGTACACTGGCTGCTTTTGTCCCTTCCCAATCCAGCACAGTCCCAGGGTGTGATGTAGAGAGGCACATCTGTGCTCCAAGCCACGATCACCTCTCACTTGGTGAATTTAGGGCTGGGGAAACAGAGGGGACAAAGCTCCCCTCTCCAGCACTGTGAAGAGAAGACTGGGGCAGCAACGCAAGTATCTGTGTTCCCTTTTCTGCTGACAACTCCCTTCTCCCAAAGTCTTCTGGGACCAGCAATGTTGCTGTCAAAAATGTTATGTAGGGGAAAAATATTGGAGGTCTAACACTTAAGTAGCTTCACTTTCCAAGCATTCACTAAGTTCAGGAACAGGTTGTCTGAACTTCTCTGCAGAGGAGAGGACGTAGAGACCATCTTTGCAACCCTCCAACTGAGGAGAAATTCCAGAGAAGGGTTTCTGTGAGGGTGGCCAATCCAAGACCCTCTTATCAGTTATCAGTGTGGGAGGTGTAAAAGTCACAGATTTTAACACAGTGAGGCCAAGCAGATGGGTGCCCACACAAAAGCTGTGGTTATGGGGGTAATCCTAAGAAGAAACAAGCCCCTTTAATAAATTCTGCCATGTTTCAGACCCCTGCTTTACAGAAGCTATGTTTAACTTTGATAAAATACAACCTCAGCTCTGTGCTGGCATACCAACTGCGGCTATCCACTCCTCTCCTTTGCCCCTGGAGCTGATACCTCCCCAGAATGCCCAAACCAGTGGGAGGAAAGCGTGTGTTTGTTTCTAATGTGACTTTCCTCCTCACTGCAGCTCCAAAACACAACCTGGTGCAGTGAGAAGGGCTTGTTCACCTGCCCGTGTTTGCACTTGGGCACTGGCAGGGTCTGCATCGTGTCAGCCCTGCAGAGTTAGAAAGGAACAGGGGCTGCATGTGCCCAAAATGGCCTGGCAAATTGAAGGAAGCCCCTTCAAAGCATCCCTTTTCATACCCTGCTGCTTTGACACCACAGCTAACACAGTCCGAACAGATTGACTCGGGGAGGAAAGAGGGAGAAGAGAGGAAAATACTGTGTTGTCCCCTCACACGCTGTTTTCTGTCTTAATTTGCTACCTCTTGTAGTGTGGGTGGGAGTTGGCATCCTGATACAGAAATCTTCTGTTAGTCCCTGAAATCAAATAGTGCATTGAATAATAGACCTCACATCCATGATTTTAAAACTGTATTAGAAGAGTTTCTCTGTTTAAAATGCATTTCTGCTACTGAGTCTAAATATTGATTTCAGGCTAGAAAATTTTGCACATTAGGATGGAAAGAGAGAAATATGCTGCATTTTCCCTTTTTAACTATTAAAGTACATTTTTTGTTATTAAAATAGTAAAAAGGGAAGAATTTAATAACAGTTAGCTGTTGTATAACTTGGTTTTTTCCATTTTAATCCTGTAAATTTTTGACAAGAACTGAAATAAGCTCTAGAGGGATTTTTTGAAGAAGAAAAGTCTATTCAATAGTACTGTAAAATGTAAATTAAATATTTGTTTGATGTTTAGTTATTCCTCAGAGACTAAAAGAAATTCTTCATCACGACCTCTATACTGACCTTCATATCAAATTAGAAAGTTATAGTGTTTATGTGGAACCATATACACTCTCCCTATTGTAAAGAAGAAATGAATATTTTACAGCGATTGCAATTTGTTTCAAGGATCATTTTGTGAGATCTCTGCTTGCTGAAGACTACAATTTACCTTTTTACAATTTCATTTAATGATCTGACATTTGAGACACTTCCTAATTAATTCTGTCGCTGCCTAAGCCAGCTGTGATAAATATAACCTGTGCATACAGGATTACATTGTCGCTTTGAGAAAATACATCCAATAAGAAATGGTGAAGCTTCCATGCTAGGACATTTGTTTCATCCATACGGGAAATGATGAAACTCTGGAGTAGCCACTGCACTAAAGAGTTGCTGTGAAAGGATGGATGGGAGCAGAGACTGCTTCGTACTTTACAGAACATTTTTCATGGTTGAAGCTGGCTTTTGGCACACGAAACCAGATGTTTCAGAGCATTTGGAGGATGCTTGTTTATAAATAATTCTGGAATGGAGCACATTGGCACAGCAGTGGTCAGTGTGAGGCAATCCAGCAGGAACGTGGGGTGTGTCATCCCCTTGGAAAACCAGAGGGAACGTCCCAAGCACGGCCAGAGCGTGGGCTGCAGCTCATGGCTGGGTCAGCTGGGGGATGCTGTGGTTAAAGAAGTCACGCCACAAAAATGGTCCTTGCGAGCCAGCGATGGGGTCATTTGTAAAATGGCTTTGCAAGCAGCAGCTGTGACAACTGATGACACAATTCAGAGAGACCACTGGGCCACCAGGCAGAGCAGATTCTTCGTTAACTGTGTGCAGCCAGTCATGGACCTTGCTTATCAATCAGCAAATAAAAATGTATTTTAAAATCTGACAAACACTCCCGGATACTGCCTGAAAATTGTGCACTGCACGTGCAGACTTATTCCTTGCATCTCTACTTCCAAATAAATATTTCAAGGGTTTTTTTCTCTTTTTGTTCAGTGAATTAAAGCAGGGATGTGAAAGGGCAGTTTTTCACGCCACAAAATTTGGGGTTTTTTCCATTACAGAGTAAAATTCTCTAGAATAAGATTATAGCAGATCTTGAACTCTTCATTATTTGCTATATAACAGATCCTGCTGTGGAGGAAATAGTAATTGCAACAACTGGAATAAGTCTAATACTTCTAAATTTCTGTTTCTATGGTGACTTTAATAAATATTCTTTTCAAGATAAATTTAGGTACTCAGGAACAAAAATGCTTCCTGCCTTCTGTTTCAGACAAAAATAGAATCATATTTGCACAGAGATATGTTTTAGACACATTTGGCATATTTTCCCCAGATTGCCACTTTTTCAGTGATTTAATTTTTTCTGGAAAAGTAGCAGGTAGCCATAAATACTACTTTATTTAGAATAGAAAAATTGTGATTTCAGTAACAGGAGTAGACTTGACATGGAAAAGAGAAATTCTGCAGCTTCCAGGGACCCAGTATGAGATGATTTCACCTTTGCTGTGGCCAACACTCCCAAAACCCTGAGCAGCAAGAGGAACAGCCTGACCATCAGAGATGGTTTGTTTGCCTAAATGTGTCTGGTGGCTGCAGACTCGTGCTGTGGCTGGTCCCAGCCCGGCCTTGGAGGCTTTGCTTGAGTCGGCACAGGTGCCCTTCAAGCTGGGCTGGGGGGGAGCAGGCATTCCAACATTCTGCTTCCCCATGAAGTTGTGAGCTCTGACACTGGTCCAAAGTGACACGAGCATTTTTCCTTTCCCCCTCTTCCTCCTGTGTCTATAGAACTAATAACGTTATGTCATGTCATCTGTTTGCTTCTCAACCAGAAATGAATTGCAACCAGAAAAATAACAACCATGTTTGGAGTCTTCCATCCGAGAGGGAACAGGAGGGATGAGGCTGGAAGTGCTGGAGCAGGTTGCAGCTGGGTTTGGTTTTGTAGTGGAGGTTTCCCTCCAGTGGCTTCTCCAAAAAGTGCAGGGTTGAAGAGGAAGCTGGGGTTTTACACCGAAATAAGGCTGACTGAAATAAGGTGCTCTCACATCTCCCAGAGCTAACCCCGTGCCCTGTTACCCATCTCAAAAGGTGATGTATTAGGCAAACTGATGTCAACGTTCACGGCTCCTAAGGGAGTTCACAACATCTGACCAACAGGAAATTTAGGCTTTCCTTCTACTGAATGAAAAAAATCATTATCCTCCTTTATTTATCATAATGATGTACTTATGTTTTCTCTAATAACAAACTCCTGAATGCAATTCTTACCCTAAGAAGATTATAATTGAAAATAAAAAATATGTAGGAAATAAGAGGAATCATGAACAACTATATTATTTTGTATAATATACTCTATAATATATTTGTATAATGTGCTGTGTCAAAGGTTTTGTTTTATTCTTAAGCCTTATGGCAAAGCAGAATTAAAAGAGCTTTGAAGGCAGGTAATGATGTAGTTTCGTGGCTGCTTGCAAGATGACTCTCCCAAGCCCTAGGGCCTATGGAAGAAAGTATAGAGGTTCTTGTTGGAAAAGTTAACAAGGAAAGATGACACCCTGGCAGGGAGAACTGCCTTGACAGGCAGTGGAAGCTGAGGGAGAAGGTGAAGAGCTGGCCAGGCTGTGCCCCAAGAGCCAAGGCAAGAAGCTGATGTTCAGTGTGTCTGAGGGAAAGGTGTCGGTGTGGAAAAGGACAGGTGAGAGGCAATCCAGGCTGGAGAATGACCTTCTGTAGCCCATGGGTAGGAGCAGGGTAGGATTGAATTTCTCAAGGGTAATGGAAAGAAATCTGCCAGGATCTGGATGTGAAAATGGGGTGCCTGGAGGAGAGTTTTGCTTCTGTGCATTGTTGAGAAGAGTAGGCTGCTAGAGAAGTCAGAAATCAAGAACCACTGAGATTTCAGTAATTAGAGCTCAGCCAAACCCCAGCTCACATAATGGCCGGGTTGGGAGCCTGAGTGGCAGGCAGACGAGCCTTGTCACCTGCCATGATTAGGAAAGGATGTAGAAAGGAGGAAATAGTGTGAGGAAAGATTAAAAATTGAACAAAACCCAACTGACCAATCACAAAGGTGTGCCAGGATTTTAGTCTGGCCAGCAAAGGTAGGATTCAGCTCCTGTTTAGGGCCTGGAATTCGAGGGATCTGCCAGGGAGGCTGTGTGTAGGGCCCTGCTACAGTCACCGTCAGTGTGAGCTCTGTCACCCAGAGGGCAATTCATCAAAGGCAGGTCAGTACTTCAGGATGAGCTCCGATATTCCTGAGGGTCAATGGATTGTGCTGACTAGAGCTCCATGCTCTGCTGTAGGCGCTTTGACAGTAACTCCATGGAGACAGCTCCCTACAGGTGCTTGCCACCCAAGGCACACAGCAATCCAAACGTTGTCAGCAGTGAGGGAACACTGGGATCAAAACCAGTGATGCCCCAGAGAGGGTTGGAAAGAGAGATGAGAAAGGAGCAAATGGACATAAAAGTGGAGAATCAGTCAGGGACAATGCTTACTTTTACAATTTTATATAGCGTGAGTGAGAATTTTTTGAGTCCTAGGTGGACTTCTTTGAAAGGCAGCTTTTGTTTGTTTATTTGCTTTATCTATGTACTATATTTAAAACAGACACTTTAAACCAGAGACACTCTTTTCTCATCATAGCATGACCCATTGCTGGCCAGGTGAGAGAAATTTTGACTACAGTTTAGCAGAACAAATTTCATGCAACTTAAAGACTCCCTCTGAAAGCCAGGAGACAATTCACACATTTGAATGCATCTGAAGACTTAACTTGTTTTTAATCATAATCACAGAAAATTACTGTTTTAAATACTGCCAGGGATTGTAAGTCTCTTCCCTACGCTCACTGACTTTTATAGACCTTGATTTTTTTTGCATTTAACATTAAAATATAAGTGTTATGATCTTTATTTTTGGATGTGCTTCTACTTTGCTCTAGAGCTGCTTAATTCTCTGCCATATCTGGAATGACATTTGCCATGGATGTCAGCCAATAAGTTTGTGAAAGTTTTTCTGGTTCCCTGGAAACCTTCCCTAACATCCCACCCTGCCCAAAGTTTAGACAATGACACATCTCAGTGTTGCATACTTCCCGTGCCTCAGTTCTGAAAGGATTTTTCCCCTTGGCATATGAAGAAGAGCTGACATAGCCTAGATCGGCTTTTGAGACATTCTTGGAATAGTCAAGATGCTCCATGTTTAAGAGCAATATTTATTTTACAGTTCACAGCCAAGGGCAGCTGGCCTGGCTCAGAACCCGTTGACTCCATGGGGAATTGGCTGCAGCTGATGGAAGCTGCTCCCCGCCTGCCAACAGACACGTGACCAGCCACAAGTGCAAACCTGAGAACTGCAGGAACTGTGCTACCAGTTATTCAAAAAATACCAGCTTATATAGCTAACACAAAGAGAACAATGTTTGGCCTGAGATTTTAGGAGGATTTACCTTTGCCCAAGACTTAAATGGTTTAGAGAGCCACTGAAAGGCAGATCTGGGCCCCAGTCCAGTGCGCCCTGGGAACAAAAGGAGAGACACATATCAGTGTGATCAAATACCAAACTCCAGTCTGAGAAACCCAAGGAGTGGATAAGCAGCCCCTGTGGCAACCTTTCCAAAGGGAGAGCACTCAAAATGAAAGGAATTCAAATCAGAATACAAGCTGGTTTATTGCAGAAAAAAAAGAACAACCCTCAATATAATAACCACTCCATAATAATATTTTTCAGGCTTTTTCTCCATATAGTCGAGTCCTCCAGCACTTCCTCTGACTGTCAGAGAGATTCCAGCAGATTTCCTGATTTCCAGCTCATTTTCCAGTTTCCAGGCTTTTTTCACTGTCTGCTGTTTGCAGAGCTTCTGTTTCTTCTGAAATAAGCAGGACTTATTCCTGTAGGTGCTTTCCCTTTTTCACATAAAATAACATGGGTAGAACAATAACAACCAGATGTGATATATGATATATCATAATCTATAACAGCAACACCTCTCTCCAGCCCAGGAGGGTGATTTCATTCATCAGGTTTAACGAGTGTCCAAGCAGTTTATGACATGTACTGCTTCACACAATCTAAATGCAGCTACGTCATTAGATCAGACAAATCTTTCTAAGCAAGAATCTCTGCTATCACACCAGAAAAAGAATGGTATCTGTGCTACACCAAGGGCTCATGTTTTGACAAATGAATTCAATTGGGATTTAGGTTAGTGGTTTTTAATGCAATTATTCTACACTAACAGTGAATTTAGAGTTTCTAATATTAGTTCTGCTCCTGTGCTGGGTCAGTAGGAAGGTTCTGAGATGGTGCAAAGAGTAACTAGCTCCCATGAGAACCTGTGCAGACAGACTGGCATTGGGGGTGTCCTGCTAAGGCTGTGATTTTATTCCGAGATTGTGAAATCTGTAAATTGTACTTAGTAATAAAACCTACACAGATTATGAGTAAAGAGAAGAGACAACATGAAGCTTGAATTAATAATATAGTGGTTTTCAGCCAGGGGTCACGGTCAAAGAGCATATTCATAGTGAAATCAGCAGCTGTTATTTCCAGGTGCCTTTTTCGTGTCCCCAGCCATACGTTAATGCTGAAAGAGCCACGTAGACACCACGAGCAGACTGATGAGAGCTTCTGGCAATGCCCCAGAAGTAGGCTATAATGAGCAAATGAGAGTTGAGAACCTGCAAATTTCTGGTTTCCTCCTAAGATTTTAAAATATGAATGGATTTTCCAGGGGGAGGGGGAGTTACCAGTAAAATACTTCCCTGGCATCAAAATTATTAATCTGAAATAATTCAAGGATGGCAATACTGGTGTGAAAAATCCCAGTCAGAAGAATTTTTAAAACAGGAAAACTAGGCAGAGTAGGGATTACAGTCACTTTACTAACAGTATAGAACAATGTAGAACAATGCACATATGTTTATTTTGAAGGGTTATCATTAGTGCCAGTCATATAAAATGCCTGAAGCTAAACATGTAAACTTGTAAAGATATGGAATCCATTGTAATCATGTATTGAGCAATGAGCAGTGGATTCTCTAACACAGTTTGCCTTGATACAGCCCTATACAGACCAACAGCATCCTTGAAAATTATGTGCTAACACAACATTCACACACTGAGGCAATTGTTTTTAGAAGTCTTGAGGTTAAAAAGAAGTGATGTAAATTCAAACTGGATTGATAGCTTCAGAATAAAATTATCTATTTTAACTTGAATGAGTTACTTGGATTTGTAAGCAGAACTTGGGCACTCCAATATCTAAAAAGAGCATTGTTGGAAATCAGACACTTTGAGGAATGGCATCAAGATAAGGTGAACTGACCTCACAAGGATTGTAGGGGAAGGGGCTAAAAAACCCACTGCCATATGAAACTGTCCTATGAAGAGGACTCTACTGATGGCAGACGTTGAGGTCAAGCTTTCCCACGTTTATGAAATCCTGGAATAGCTGAGATATGCCCAGTTACTCTCCTCCCTACAGCTGGAGAGCCTTGTGGGCAGCAGAAAATGCTGGGAAGCCTTCAGGCAGCTGAGAGAGGTGAGCTTGCAACTACTCCATCCCAGAAGGAGGTTTCATCCCCTGAGCATAAATTGAGACCACCTTTAGGCACATGGCCTTTTCCGGGCTGGCTCTGAAGGCGAGAATGGGCCCAGAGCACCTCCATGGTGACCCCCAGCAGGAACACAGGCTGCTGCATGGACTTGGTGGTTGTGTATCTCTGAATGCAGAACATGGAGGGATGTTCAGGGAAATCTCCTGGCAAGGTTCCAGGCTCAGGACACTGTCAGGTTTAGCCAAGGAAGGTTGGTGGCTGAAGGCTGGGCAGGTAGACTTTGATCTTTGGCTTTGGAATTGCTTTTTTATCTCTTTGTGCCCTGCCTGTAGGAAGGAGATAACAGTTTTTCTCCAGCTGGTGATAAAGTGACAAAGAAAATTTAAAAAAAAAATAACAAAGAGAGAAAGAGAAAGGGAGACAGTTATATAAAGCTAGACAGACAGAGACACATTACCTCGAGAATCTGAGGCTGAAAAAGAGAGGGAAAATTGTGTTTGTCCTGGAATTAATAACTTTTAGAAGACTGAGTTGAAAACCCAGAAGTAGACTACAAATTAAAACCCTATCTGTTCTCTCCTTAGGGGAAAACTGGTTAAAGACACAAAGCAGATGGTGGGAGCAGGACTGAACCACAGAGGGACGGTGAAGGACCAGTCACTGAACTCACAGGTCTGAAGATGGGCAGGTAAAGATGCCCAGGTATGCAGCCCTGGCATAGTTTACTATCAAATGACTGCAGAAGCCATACAATAAAAAAATCAAGGGATGCACCAACTTCTCTGTGTCCCTGGAAGCTGCCACCAGCACAACACGAGAAGCCACAGAGATGCAGATGAGAGGGCTGCAGCTGGCCTGAGCCTAGGGGAGATGGTACCTGGCAGCACCTTGTAAAGAAGCAATGAGGGGACTTGTGCCAGAGCTGAGGACTCTGCAGCAGTAATGAAATCAATGCCCTCCCCTCAGTGCTTGGACTCCAGCACACACATGAGGGCTCAGTGAAAAAAAAGTTGAGTTTCAATAAGGAATCATTTCTTCACATTGCAGTAATAATTTGCCCGCTATCTGCTACTTGTAAATGCAGTGGCACAGTCTGTGGGGACAGGGAGGTGGCCGGGAGGGCGAGTGTGGGGCTCCCACACGGAGCAAGGAAGCTCCTGCCGCGTTCTCACGGCAGAGGCTGTGCAAACGTGCGTATGCTCGGGGCATGCCTGGTATTTTTGGAAGCCTGAGCAGATTCAAATAGCTGAGTGCTGATGTGCCTGGGATCAGCAGCCCGGGTCAGAGAGGATTAGGAGGCAGGACTGGTGGTGGTGTAGCTGCTTCCAGCTCTCCTGCAGCAAGCAGCATCCGGGACCCTTCATCACAGACTGTCCTTTCCTTCTCACGGCCAGGCCAGCTCACTCTCGTGTTCAGCAGCGTGGGACATGGGCCTTCAGTGATTTGTCCAAAGGTATAAATGTTTCCCACTGCCTTTGGCCACCGTGCAAAGCAAAGCACTTTTAAAATTGTTCAAGTTGATGGACCTAGAAGGAGGACGCAGACACTGGTCCTGCTGGAAAGACATCACCTTTGGGACAGTATTGTGTATATTTTTAATTCCAGTCCTTGCCACAGCTGGAAATGGTAAAAAAAAACCCAAACCCAAAACTTCACCTCTTTCTGTTTAAGTTGCTGTAAAAAATCCAGTCCCTGGGTGCTTTGATAGGAGATAGCCTAATCCTCTTCTTGCTTGAGTGGTCTCTCCAATTTCTGCTGTAGAGCTGACAAGTCCCTTTGGGTTTATGGTGAGGGATTTTTTTTTCAGTCCTTTTTTCTTTTCTTCTTTTGCTCTACTGATTTTACCTCAAGGGAAATCACTGAGATTTTTTTTTATAAGCAATAGCTTCTTATTTATTTAGCTAAGACATCTAATTCCATTAAAGATAGCCATTTTGAGGGTCTTTTTAAACATTCCTCCTTTTCCTCTGAATTCTTGAGATTTTACAGCATCTTTTTACCACACTAGTTGGCTTGGATAGTTAGGGTGCCATTACATTTGTCTAACAAGCAGGAAAACATGTTTAAACCCTTCACAGAGCAGTCACAGGGTCTCTTCCACTCCAGTGGGACTCACGTCCAGCGTGCTGGGGCAGAGCTGAGGGAGAGACAGAAGAGAACTGGTTACTTTTCCTCTGCACTAACCATGCCCCCAAAATGTGTGTGTCTACAAAAGGGCAGGTTGCAAATATAGAAGAGAAATAGCTGAAGGAGTTTAATAACTTTATCTGTAATGAATGTGCGGAAATTTTCCTACAAATCAAGATTATATCTTCCTATAGCCCTGCTCTGTGTCACATCCCAGCGTGGTGGACATGATAGCACAGGAACAGCTGGATAAGGAGTTGTAGGCTGAATTATGCCAAAGGGCAGGAATGTGTTGTTCCTCCAAATACCATTTCAGCTGCTCAGTTTTGTTTTCTCTTGACAAACAAGGGATAAACTAATTACATTATATTGCAGAGAGCTGTGGATGGAAGTGAAATAGCACCCCTTATCTCTGGGAAAGCCCTTGGATATGGCTGTGCTTGTACAAATACTTGCACTGCAAATACAATTACAGAGAATAGAGAGAGGATGCAAGGAGAGCCACCAGCAAAGGGTGGAGCAGGGCACTTAGCAGACCTCACCCATCTCCACCTCTGGTGTGTCTCAATTTCTGGGACAGGGAGAAATGTGCTGTCTCAGTGTTGGCAGTAAGGAGAAATACTCTGTAGGCTTGAACTGCATCTTTATAAGCTACAAGGCTCTTTATTTTGTATTGTTCCACGTTGTTTCCCTCTGTGTTTGCCTCGTGAAATAGCATGATTGGGTTCCTGGTCTGAAGAGTTCCTGAGCTAAATGCATTGACTGAAGTGCAAGAGATATACATGGGGAACAGAGGGGCTGGCTGGTAACCATTCTAAGATTGGCTCAAGAAAGCAGGAGCAGAGGGAAGAACTGCATGAAAATCTTCTGAGTCCCAGCCTCTTAACCACGAGCCCCACCTTCTCAAGGACAGAGTTGTGTTTGTAATGTGGCTGTGCATCAGACATCAAACCACTTTTGCCTCCAGCCCACCCTCACTCGGGCAAATTTCCAACTTTGATTTTCATGTCCATAAGGGCAAATTGCTCCAGAAAAAAAATTTATTCTTTCAGATTATTACACTTAGCAACCTAAAAGCTCAGGAATTGCAGTAAACCAGGAGGACTCTAAAGAAATAGTAACTGTTTTTTACAACGCTGATAAATCAGGCTAATGTGTTAGGAAATTCAGGTGTATCAAAAATGGGGATGAGGCAGTGGCTTACAAAGCAGAAAGCTCTTTGATGCCAAAAAGCTGTTTCAGTATCAGTTTCCATTTGAGAAGAGTCAGGAACACAGCAACCTCTTCCCAAGGGGAAGGCAGACCTCTGCTTTATTTATGAAGTCAGGAACCTGATGGGAGAACGTTAAGCTCTGTGGAGCAAAGCTCCTTATGGGCTGATGAATGATGGCAGGATTTGGGGGTTTACTGTGGGTGCTGGAGTTAACCCATCACAGTGAAGTGCTCCACGTTTGGAGCGATACAAATCAGTTGGTGAAGGCTGCTTTAAGGCAAAGTGCCTTGATGGGATTTCTTCACCACTGCACTTGGAAGGATGCACAAGATTTAATTCACTGAATATCAGCATATATTACTGCAAATAGCAAAGTACTGCCAGGGCTAAATTAAGGAATGGTTAGCTCCGTTCAGAAAAACATTGTGCACTCCACAAGGTTTAATTTAAATAGGAAGACTTTTTGGGGATATTTTATAGATGACACATCCTGATAATGTCATCAAATTATGACTGGATTCTGAGGTTGCAACATGGCACTTGGGTAACTTGGCTACTCTGTTTCCTGATCAAAATAAAATATCCTTTAAGAGTGAGATTCAGTGTAATGACACACCTAGCAACACCTTATGTTACGTGCATGAAGCCTTAAATCATTCCAAAAATTCCAGAATCTGTGTTGGTGTAATTAATGTTTAACACTTTAAGTTCACGTGTCGTTATTGCAGTAAAGGTATTTATCACTAGAAGTGCAGTGCTAAAACTCACAGTGCTGAGTCCTGCACCAGGAGCCAGGTGAGCACACACAAATATGTCCCCTCCAAAGTGGGGCAGCAGGAAAAGCTGCACCTGCAGTAAGAGCATCCACATGACAGAAAACCCAGACACAAGGCAAGGGTCTGATATAAAACGCACAGTATTTATTTTAAATTAGTCTTCAAAGTATAAGAATACAGCTGTGTCCTGGGGCTCTAATTTCAGATAAGGAAATAAAACTGTGCACTCCCTTTGACAGCTCTCTATCTCTTATCCAGTTCTTGCAAGTGGAAGAAATAAAATACACCAAAATCCCCTTAACAACAGTGTAATTATATTTATCAAAGTCTGTGTAATTACAGCTACCCTGGCAGCTTTATTTATGCCATTTCACCACTGGAACCCATTCCTTGTAGATAACTCAGGACAAACCCTGTGTTTAGTCCTGGCCAGAGATGGTCCTACCTGTGAAAAGACCCTGCAGCCAGAGAGGCAGTGATGTGGAAGAATCTGCTGTTTGAGGAACTGAATAAACTGAAGTACCTTCAGCATAGGATGATGCTTAGAAGAGTTAAGTATTCCAGTTGTGGATGGGTGTTTCTCTATGGAATACACCCTGAGCTTGCCATGAGATCATAACTTCAATGCAGGCATCATTAAGTGAAAATATATGGTCCCATGTACTGTAGCAGATCAGATTTTCATAATATTCTCCTCTTGACCATAAAACAAAAAAGTTCCACTGAGAAAACCCAAATCAGGCTTAGATCACCCCAGTGTTTGGCACTGCCTGAACATAAACTCAGAGGCCTGAAAAATAAAGGTTCTGCCTGAAGATACTCAGAAAACTGCTGATTCCACTGCTTTAAAACTGATAAAGGCAATTCCAGTTTGCTTCAGCCTCCTAGCTGCTAGGACAGTATCCATCCTCTTGGCCTAAAAAACGTCAGTGAAAACATCCCAAAGGATGCATAAGGTCCATATATATGGATGTGTATGCTTGAATATTTATTTCTATGAAGAAAGAAACAATTTTCAGGTATTCATTTCATCTTGATCAGAAATTGGCCCTAAAGCAGAGCAAGAACGCTGACAGGAAGAAGTAGTAAAACAGCTCCAAAATACAACTTCACCTGACAGAAAATTGACTTTTCAAAATTAATGGCCATACCCTTCCTGTCTGATGTACCTGCTTCCTAAGGGAACATTCATCTTTGTCAAAACACCTTAACGAAAATATCTTGGTTAACAATTTTTCTGAGCAGCTCAGTCCTCTACAGGAAAACACCGCGGTCCCTGTGTGGCTGGCCCCTTGTGCAGCAGCGGTAGGTGTTTGTTCAGTGTTCAACCTTCCCTGTGCAAACGTGCAGATGAACCTTTTTGGACATGGAGCTTTTCTACCAGTAATTTTGCTTTAAAAATGTGGTCCCTTATTCAGTGCGCGGTAGGACAGAATCGTTAGCTGATTACTTGATTCCTAAGAGGTGAAAATTTCCTGGACTGGAATCAGTGGGGTGGCCTGCCAATATGTGGGGGCTTGGGACATCACAGTTCTCCTGGAGCATCCACCCCTGGAGTTGTGGGGTCCCCGTGCCCCGCTGGGCTGACCCAACACTCTGCTGTCCTGGGAGCTGTGTCCACTCATCCTTGGCATAGGAGACACCACTCTGAGGAAGAGCTCAGGGTTTGACTTCAACTGTATCCACTTGCAGAAGTGCTGATATATGGACTCAGCCAGACAAGAGCCTCTCTGCGCGGGAATACACCGGAACTGGAGTTTAAATCTTTGTTGAACCTGGATTAAGCCCAAGAGCTGAGAGGACTTGGGGGCGTGTGTGTTGTGTTTGTGTGGCCAGGTTTTGGTAGCAAGGGGCTTCTGTGAGAGGGTACTGGAAGCTTCCCCTGTGTCCAGCAGAGCCAATGCCAGACAGCTTCAGGATGGACATGCCACTGGCCAAGGCTGGGCCAACTAGGAATGACAGTAACACCTTTGGAAATTATTGCGTAGATGTAATGGCACTCAGAGAAGAGTGGAGTGAAAAATATGTGAGAGAACAACTCTGCAGACACCAAGGCCAGTGAAAAAGGAGGGCAGGGAGTGTTGCAGGCACCAGAGCTGAGTTTAACCCTGCAGCCCGTGGTGCAGACCAGGGTGAGGCTGCTGTACCCCTGCAGCCCATGGAGGTTCACAGGGGGTGCAGAGATCCAGGAGGAGATGATGCCAGAACAGGTGGATGCCTGAAAGGAGGCTGTGAACCCATGGGAAGCTGGTGCTGGAGCAGGCTCCTGGCAGGGACCTGCAGGCCCATGGAGAGAGAGGCCCATGCTGGAGCAGGTTTCCTGGTAAGACTTGTGATCCCGTGAGGGACCCATGCTGGAGCAGCGCGTGCCTGGAGGACTGCACCCCTGGAAGGGTGACCCAGGTTGAGGCAGTTTGTGGAGAACTTTGTCCCATGGGAGGGACCCCACACTGGAGCAGGGAAAGGACTCCTCCCTGAGCAGCAGCAGAAACGTGATGAGCCGACCATAAACCATTCCCCACGGCCTTCTGGGGTGAGGGGGAAGGGAAGAGCCTGGGGAGGAGGGAGTGGTGGCGGAAGGTGCTCTTAAGATTTACTTCTCATTATTCTGCTCTGACTCTGCTTGGTAAATTCAATTAATGTCTTCAAGTCAAGTCTGTTATGCCTGTGAAGGTAATTGGTGTGTGATCTCTCCCTGTCCTTAACTCATTAACCTTTCCTTATATTTCCTCTCCCCTGTCCAGTTGTGGAGGGGAGTGATAGAGCAACTTTGGTGGGTGCCTGGCGTCCAGCCAGGGTCAACACATGTCTATTTTTAATTTAAAAAATCAAAATCCAAAGTGATCCAGGAGCTTCCTTAGTTCCTTTGGCCTAGGAAAGGCACAGAAAGTGTCCCCAAATAGCTAAGGTATTTCTTTACTCATTCTTCAAGAAGTGCAAGACATTTTCAGCCATGGGCATTAGCAGGAGAGGGCCCACTCCTGCTCTGGCTGGGGGAGAGCTGGCCCACAGCAGCCAGGGCCAGCAAGTTGGCAGCAGAGGCTGCTGCAAAAGAGCAGGAACGAACAGAAAAAACAGGAACGACCTCACAGGCGTCCCCAGACATCTGTCTTGGAAAACTCCTGGGGGAAGAGGTTCTGCCTCCCTGCAGTTAAATTGGTCCATTTTTTGATATCAATATTGTGGGATTTTAGTAATAAATCCTCAGTGCTGACTATCATCTCTACTGTGAGTGAAGCAATAGCAGGAGCTCAGGTCAGCTTTCCCCTTTCTCCTCCTCCTTCCACCATCTCCAGCATCCACAACTGGTCCTTCCCTGCCAGCATGCTTAACTTCACACCTACACAACTGCTTTCTGCATAGGCATCGAACCCTTAGAATGACAACAGATGTTTTCTTTATCATCATCTCTTCAAAAATTCTTAATAAAGGCTGAGATTAAAAAATATCTATTATAAATTGCTCTGCAGCACTAGACAAACAGCCTCCATGCTCCAAAGGTAAAAGCCTTATTTCAAGAAAGCAAGTACGCTGATGGCAAAACACAGACCACTATCAATTGCTGCTCCCATAAATCACGTTTATTTTCCAAATAATAGGAAGATTCATTGTTTTCTGCCAAGCAGTGTCACCTGGTAATAGGAGCCAGTCAAAGCAACAGTAATTTTCACGCTATAAAAACAGTATCAAGACTGTTCACTGAGTAGGATGAATGCTATTGATCAGGGGAAAAAAAACCCTATAAAAAGAGGAAACAAAAGCAAAGAAATTAAGTAATGGTGTATCGGGTGTGTAATGAAAGGTCTGTTAACATTTCCATTATTCAGCTTCCCTCCCAGGATGCCTCCTCTGAAGCATTTACAACCCCGCTAGGAAACCTTCTCAAACCAGGGCTGCAAGGGGTTAATGGTGTGACACCAACTCTTTGAGAAGGGCAGTTCAAACCATTGTGCAAAAATGAAGGGAAAGGTCCTGCCCTGGCCTCTGTTTATTGACAGAGCGAAAGCCCCAGAGCATTTCACTGAATTGACTTTTTCTGCTGCAGAAAGACGTAGGGATAAAGGGACAGGGACTGCAGAAGAGCTGCGTTCAGGAGAAGGCACAGGGCTGTGGGAGAGGAGACACCTGTGCCTGCCCCAAATCTGCCCCTGTGTGAGGGGCTAGAAACTACAGCCCCCCTCCACTGAGTCCACTAGTAGTCAAAATAAATAGCACAACAAGAAAAGTTAAACATATACATCCTTATTCTCAACATTTACCTAAACTTCTACCAAAAAAAAAAAAAAAAGCCTTTTTCATCACCACCATAGCAGATCATGCACACAAGGTACTTCCAGGCTACCCAGATGAGAGACTGTTTTCTTGTGCAGCCTTGGCAAATCCATGGGCATTTCAGCAGGAAGGGAAGCAGCTGGCTGAAGGTTTCGCCAAAGCAGTGGTGGAGAAGGACCAAGACCCATTGTTTTCCAGCTCTTCCATCATCCATATCCCACAGAGGTTTTCATACCCAGGTCTGCTGCAACGTCCTGAAGGAATGTCCTTTGTCCTTCTGAATGACCGCCAGCAACTCAGCCAGCAGGGATAGAAATACAAAGCTTACCTTGAAAACCCAGCCTGTGTCCAGGCACCTGTCACTCTCTGGATTAAACTGAGAAGAACAGGGCCAGTGCCTAACCTCGTGACTTTCCAAATCATACCTTCATTTTCTCAGTTCTCAGCAGCAACAGGTGATGGCATCATCACCCACTTCTAGTCAATGCCAGAAGGCAGTCCTAAAATAAAGGCCATCTCACAACCTGGAGTTTTTGAGCAAGTTTAACCCTTGCTAACAAGAGACTGATGACTGTTCTGGGTGGAAAATAAATTCGGAGGCAGCTCATTGTTAGCAACTTAAAGAAAAACATTGTTAAATGACAGACCTAAACCTATCTGCTAACTAACCTAGGAAAATCTGAGCAATCTCTGCATGAACCAGTGGTTGTTTCATAATTGGGCTGGTGGAAACACCTATAGCTCTCTAGCTTTCTCAGCTGACACATCACAATAAAACATGATAGGAGGTGACTCATTACCATCGTGTTCTATCACATCCATCTCATGCTGCAACCTCAGACTTGCATTACATGAGTTGAATAATATTTTCCCAAGAATTCATGATAGAAAAATCTGTGGTTCCAAGGGAAGTAATTTTGTTGGTTAAAGAAAATGCCACCACCACACCTGAATTCTGAGAAAAAAAAGAGTCTCAGGTGCATGCAAAAACCTTCTCCCCGTACACCCCAGCAGGGCTGGCTGATGGAGCAGAGGCACAGCAGGCAAGGGTTACCCATCACCCAAGCCTGTGTCTGCACTCAGAGCAAAAATATATTGGGCAAAATCATATTTAAAATGGAGCTGGATCTGAATCAGAACTGTAGAGCCAGACACACTCTGAGCTTTGACAGGTCCTGACACAACCTTCTGGGGGCTCAGATCAATGAGCTGGTTTTGCCTTTGCACTTTAAGAATCACTGTTTGATGTCCTGCACCCTCCCATCTCTCGGATCCGCCCATCACTGACATTTCCTCATAACTAATTCCCCAGACATTTAAGATTTCCCAAATGACATGCGTGACCCAAAAACCCAGTAAGTGAACACTTGCTTGCAGCTGTCCCTGCACAAAAGATGCTGAGGGGAATAAGGAAAGTCACAGCCCAGATTGCTACAGATGGGAAATATCTTCTGCATATTGAACAAGAAGGGGTTGGCAGTGGAAAAGCTGTCGTGCTGCCACAGGCAGTGCTGCAGAAATCGGGGACACGTGGAGTCACGCTGGCCATATCCCCGGCACTGCCTGCAGGGGTGTGTCACACCAGGAGCACGGTGCCTTCCCAAGGCTCCTGGACCCGTCTCCCTGGTTGGCAAGGGTCCTTCAGCCAGTGCCAGGTTTCTGTGGGAGCGGGCAGACCGGCAGTGGCCACACACCCCCAGCCCGGGTGCTGCCCAGCGAGCAGAGGCACAGACGGGGAATGCTTGGAGGAGCAGTGAGTGATGGCAGGAACTGGGCCGGAGTCAGGAGGAGCACGTCCCATTGCTGCCAAGGAATGCCCCGTGACGTGATTCCGGCTGAGGGGGTGGCAGGTGTGTGGGACCACGCTCTGGAGATACCATCACTGCCATGAGCTCATGTGTTCACATCCCAAAGCCTGTGAGAGCCTGGTGAGTCCCAGGGCAGCACAGCCAGTCCCAGGCACTGGTGACTCTTCCTGTGCCCTGCGGTGTGCGCGGCCCGGTTCTCTTTCTGTCAGCGGGGTATGAGCAACTTGATGATGTGCTACTCATGCTTGTCCTCGTGGTCATCACAGTTTATGGAGCTGAGCCACTCTTTAACCAGCTTTCCTGACCTGAGAGAGTGTTTAAAAGAAGAAAAGGCTTTTTCTGGGAGGAATGGTTCGATGTGCTGAACCTCCTCAGCCATAAAAGAGTTAAACAAAGGCTGGCATGAGTGAGATGTGTAAAATCATGAGTGTATGGAAAAGGTGAGTGACGATGTGGTGGGCAGTGTCTCTTCCAATGCTGGGATGGAGAAGGGGAGGAAATCAAAAGAAGCTGTAGGAGAGAGTTTTAAAACATTGGGCCTACCTCATTACCCAGTAGAGTCACGTGAGGAATGCCTTGTCACAGGACAGTGGGTATTGAGCAGCTTTCTAGGTTAACAAGTCAATGGAAAGACAAAAACAGGTAACAAAAAGGCCATTTCTGGATCCAGGAGCCCCTGACCCCCAGAGTGCCACAGCTGAGAAAACACTTTGGTGAGGTATAACACGCTTAGCCTGTTCCTGTGCTTTCCCCTAGGCATCCACCATTAGTCACTACCAGAGGTAGGACAGTGGGCCAGGCAGCTGACAAATCCTTTTCATGGGTACAAAGCGTGACTCACAGCACAGGGAAGGCTCCAGTGCTGGTACCTCCTCCCCTCAAATCCTGGACCAGTAAAACCCACGTTGTCACAACACTACCAGTATGGCAGGTTGTAGCTTGTGTCTGCTCTCAGAATCAAGACAACCACCTGTGGTGAATGTCCCTTCCAGGTGCCGTGGGAAATGTTTGTTTAGTGCTCCAAAACCTCTCCTTAGGGCTCCTTCCCTCCCTCGGCTCTGAGCGTGCAGTCTGTTAAAGAGGCTGCAAACTGTCTCTTGGTCTGACATAGCAGCGTGCAGCAGCACTGCTCAGCCTAACATATTGAACCCTCCAAAAATACCACATATTTGGACTCAAAAAATCAGGCAGAAACACATATTTTATATGTTTTGCACCATTACATTTAAGGGATGTATGTGCATAATGGCTTTAGTGTGATCTACCATTTTGCCATGTTGGCTTTCATCTTAAATGCCTGGAAGTTTTCTTTTTTAAGTTAAGAGAAATTTTCCCAGCTGCAACTTTCTAATATTGAAATAATGTAAAAATAACACCTGCCGTATAGGACTTCATTAAATTGCAACCACTGGCAGCCTAAAGAACAAGCAAACTGCTCTGCATTGTCCAAAGGATGAGCACTTGCCAAACAAGGGGTGGAAAAAATGACATATGCTGGTTCAGTAGAAAGGTGCACGTGCATGCCAGTGGGAACAGACGCTGAAGAGATGCGATTAGACATCCAGCCAGCACAGTGAGGTCCCATTCCCTCCTTGAAGACATCCTGGAAAATCTGTGATCGCTTCCAGGCAGATATCGAGGCGCTTCTCTGAAATCAAAGCATTCAGACTCATTACGAGGGCCATTACGTTTTGGGGTTTTGCAGTGACATCATGAGACCTTCAGGAAGAAGCAGAAAAAAGTCTGGGATACTTGAGACTGTAGTGCAAGATGTGCCAAATGACACAATCAATCTGTTCTTGTCATGATGAGAGCAGCGAGGCAACCTACTCCACACTTGGAAATGTCACCTCATGTCAGCTCAGCCACTTTGGAAGTGCTTTTCCTGCTGTCAGTAGTTAACAGCTGGTGGCTAAGAGGGCACCAACAAGATGCTTAACAAACCTGACACTTCCCAACACCCCACCTAATCCTTTTTGGCTAGAAAAGCTTGTGAGAAGACAAAATGTGCTGACACAGGGCAGGTGAATTGATCATAGTTCCAAAGATGAACATCTATTGAGATCTGTATGTGGGTGTAAGTGCCCTCTTTTAAATCTCATCAATGGAGAGGAAAATTGCCTTGCCGAGTTTTCAGTACAACAGGTAGCAATTAGCAAAGTTTTGCAAAAACTGATAAAAAATCTCTTAAGACCAGATTCCCACTTGGGAAGAGGAGAATTAAATGCACATCACCATGGGCAATTGTACCAGCCCCTCCCTGCCATCACTGTGAGTTACAGGGCAGCAAGGCAAGGTAACGCGAGACAGCACTAAAACGTGGAGCTCACTTTGGACATAAAGGAGAGGAAGTGCACAAAAGAAAGATAGCTGAGATCTGACATGAGGGAAGGACTAACCTGTGCATCCAGGGAATACAAACTCCTGTGCGACTAGCACGCAAAACAAAAGGGGGGAAATGGAAATTAATAGATTTCTTTTTAGGTAGAATAAAACAATGACATCTGATACAGTAACAAGCTAATCCCACCACTTGATAGGCACCACTTTGGTGGCACATGGCTGGGAACACTCCTGAAGAACAAGTGGGTACGAGCCACACATTTCAGATGTGGTTGGGAAAACAGGGAGCTTAGTGCTCCCCTAATAATTACTGCACATTTTCTAGATATTTGACTCACCAAAAGAAGCATCTTTTCAATGTGTTATTTCAAGAAATACATACAGAAGCTCATGAGATGGTTTGAAATTTGGGGACAAAGCAAGTCTCTGTAAAGACAGCCATGCTGACAGAGGAAAACAGCTTTGTGTTACCTCTAGGAATAGGACGTACAGGTCTGCAAGCTGCTCATGAAGGTGGCATCAGCACAAAGCAGAGACTGGGAAAAAACTTGAAAAATACTTTTTTATCATTTTGACACCTACACACTCTGAGATCATTTATTTCAGATCAAAGTCTTGCCAAATCTTAGTTCAAAGAGCAGACTGTGCACATCTCTAAAAGGTGTGGAAAACAAACAATTTAAACTCTTTTCATAGTGGCAGCTTCCGAGTGAGGAGCAGGAACATTGATCTGTCAGCATTTTGTTTGTTTGCGATTGTGTCCCCTCTACCTTAAGATAAAATTATTTTGTTTTCAGTGTATCCTTTAAAGGGATACCTTCCAGTGTATCCTTCCTGTTATTCAACTGTTCTCTACTCTAGTGAATTAATTTTCTCATGGGATACATTTTGGGTCTTTGAGCCCAGGTATTGTCTCCATAAAGAATCATTTTGCAACACATTTTATAAATCACATCAGGCCTGCATTTAAACTAGCTCAGTTTCTGTTCCCAGCTCTTCCACAGGAGTACTGTGGGATGGGCACAAATCTTTTCCCAACGTTCACAATACACTTATTCACAGCCACTCTTGGGCCAGCATCATCAGTTATCAGTTGTGGTGTCTCACACCCACCTGCATTTTTTCCTCCTCCAACACATATTTAAGTAACCACATCATCGGGCAGCCTTCACCTGAGGCTGATAAATGACTGGGACACAAGGCCTCACATATGTGCTCCCACAGACACAGCACCACGTCCAGGCTGTCCTGGAAGCAGCACAGCCACGTGAGCAGGGTGCTACAGCCATGCTACACTTCAGCAGTTACCCTTCAGCTAAAATCCAGAAATAATTAGGCTGAGAAAGAAGGAATTAGGCCCAATGGCCATGGGCCCACATCTCTTAACTTCTGAGCAAGCTTGGACAGATTCTGAGTAGTTATAGGAGAGATTATGCCTGTGGTTCCCTCCTCTGGGGACTCTCTTTCCCAGGAGTTTCTCCCAGTGGAAGGTGCCGGGTGTAGGAGGCCACCTACAAGCATGCCAGCACCCTTCCGGTGGGCTGAGGATGGCTTTGTTGAGACAGGCTTCCTAACTAATTTAGAGCCTGCCTGCAGGTCTCCTAATTAATGCTCTACCCGCCTCCAGCAAGCCTAACACAGCGACTGAGTCAAGAAGATATTTATGTACCAAATCCCAGTCTGCTCTAACTCTTCAAGGCACATTCCTGATCCGGAGCCACTCTGTCCCATTACGTGAGGCTGCTCACAGCGCAGGAACAGCCCTGGGGAGAGCAGCCCTGTGCTTCTGTCACCTCTCCTTTCCTCCACCTCTCCTGCTTTTCCAAAGCACACACCATGTTCCCAACAAATAATGAGCAGTAGCAGCTTAAAACTGACAAATGTACAGGGGGCATTGGTCCTGCAGTATGGAAAGCGACCTAACCAGGATGCAGTTCAATGTTGTGTATTATCCAGGATGAATGTTCCTTGCATGGCAAGGATGTGCAAGCTCAGCTTGAAGTATACACTCCTCACAGCCATGTTTCCGGCCAGAAAGAACCCTCATTTTCCAGCATTAGCCATTTGACACAGGGACTGTATTGACTTGCTCATGGATTTAACAAAAGGAATTACCTGGAATGCTTGTGGGCGTTGTGTGCATGTGGACTCTCCCCGCTGTGCTTACAGCCTAAACTTTAATGGAAATGAACCACAGACAACTGATGCCAGTCTACAGCACAGTGCAAGAGGACAAAGTATAAAGGCAGATTTTCTTTATTTTTAAATATTAGTAACACTGCACAAAAAAAAAGTGGTACTTCAGTGACAGAAAGCCAGAACTCAAGTCTTATTTGATCTTAACTATAATTCCCATCCCCTAGCAGGGTTCACAAACAGTTATGTGCTTGCAGAGGGTTACATTGGGGAACTGAAGCTAAACCATTCCGATACCAGAGACACCAGAATTTGTTATATCAAACCATGCTAGAATGCAGACTTGGCTTTTCTGTTTAGCTTCTCTCTTACAGCATTATGTGCATTATGTACATATTTTAAACATTAGGATGAGTGAGTTTCTCCAGGAACTGTGGACTTTCAATATTGCCAGGTTTAAGGCTGTTACATCAACAGTGTATTGGCATGAGGAAGACAAAAGAAACAAAACAAAACCATAAACTGCTAAGTCCTACCTGGAAGTTAAAAAGAGGAGACAACACACTGACAAGAAACATGCAGGTAAATGCTTAAGGCAACAGAAGGGCTCTGTACACACTAAAAGGTTAAGAGAAGCGATGTGTCATGCACATGAGACGAGTATGGGAAGCAAGGAAGTCATCTTGCCAGAAAACACGTATTCCTTTTAAATCTAAGACATCTTTTCAAGCTAAAAAAACTAGTCCTGCAATAAAACCGATGCAAAATGTTTTCATTCATAAAGGTATAAGTTCTTTGCAGAAACAAGTTGATAAAATCTTATAGGGATGCTGCAAAAATGTTTATTATCTAAAACCTACTCAGCAGAAACAAAGAGCAGTTTCAAAGTAGCACTTGGATCATCTGTCTCTAGGTTCTGAAAATAAACTTTTAAAATAAGGAATGATTTCACTAAATGATTCATCAGGAGTCAACTAAGCTTCAAGAAATCAGTGGGAGTGCTTACAGGAGACCACCACTACACTACATTTCTTAAAATCAGAAGATATAACTTCAAGATACAATTTAAAATGAAGGAACATTTTAATAGCAGGAACAAAACTGCCCAGCCTGAGGGAGAAAAAAACCAACAAAAAACGCAGCCATAAAAGTCACTTATTAATCTTGCATAAATTACCCTATAAGAGCTCATGTCTCAGTCCCATTCCCAACAACATGAGTGAATAGGAGTCTTCTTTCAACAGGCCTGATGTTGATGCCAGTGACCAAACAAATAGGCATTTATTTGCCTTTTATATCCTACAAGACAAATAACAAACACTAGACTAGAGTCATTTTAGTCCCAGGGAAGGAAGAGGTAAGAAATTCTGTAACGCCTCCCAGTCTTCAAACATAAAACACTTCCAACCATGACCAGCCTCGTCCGAATTCCCTAACCTGAACTGGCAAGAAAGCCACTCTGTGAAACTAAAAGGAATAACATAGTGCAATTTTAGTACAGTTTTAAACATGAGTCACATCCTTGGTAGCAGTGTGAACAATCGAAAAATATACACAAAAGAGGTGTGCTCAAAGGTAACATGAAGTTGTCATTATTATAAAGGTATTGGCATGGCAGAGAAGTCCATTTTAGTAACTCCCTTTGGTTGCCTTCTTCTTCTTCAGTTCCTCTCTCTGCTTCTGCTTCCTCCTCTTGCTGCCTTCTTTGTATCCTGAGGAAACATGGCTTGTAAAACACTTTTCATAGCATTCATGGACTTTTCTCTCTAGCAAAAGCACATATTCTCTGAATGGTTTAAGGAATATTAAAGAGAAGGTCTGGCTACCTAATGTGTTCTTTGGGTTTTTTTTAAATTGCCATTTCCACTATATCCCCTCTTCTACCATATCCCTTACCTAGAAGAGAAAGAAAATGCTACCAATCTTTGAAGTTTGAAAAGATCTGGAGAACTTTCAAAATACTTCAAAGCCATTCAGGAAAAGCTTCAAAATTAGAGCACATGCAAAACCAGAATAATTTTCAAAACGGAAGCAATAAATAAGACTTATACAGCAGGAGCAATTTAAGTACTGGCATTTCCTGCTCACAGCAGTCAGAGTTACCACAATATTTGCATTTCCATTTTAAAACTAGGGAATGCCAAGAGTTCTGAGTAAATAAGAAGGTGCTCAGTGTTTACCAGTATATATTTTATATGCTGGTCATCAGCCTGCTCATGCTTAACTATGCACCACAGGTTATATTCTACTGCAGCTCCAGTGGTGCATGAAAGCACTGAGTTCAAGCAACAATTATTTGCTACAGGTTCAGTAGGCACAAGCTTCCAGCCATGTGATCATCATTCCAATGGTTTATCACCCCCACAAAGATATGTGAAAAACAGTCCTTGCTCTGCATCACACCTTTTCCTCCAAATTTGCAGTAAAATTCAACTTGCTGGCAGACTTGCACTGGCAGTGAACTGTGTGAACCACCACATCTACACTCATAAATCTAAACTGAAAGCCAGTAAACATTTCCCTCAGACAATCATTCTGTGATGCTTTGAGATAGCTGGAGGGATCTCTTAGCTCAGTGGTGCTCTGCCACTGGAAATCAGCACAGTCCAGTGACCCGGGCCAGCGCAGAGCTGCCATCCAGCTGAGAGGCAGGGCTGGGAGTCAGAGGAATGGCCCTGGAAAGGCACAGCTCTGCCTGTATGGAAATCTCTTTCTTTCCTCTGTTCTGTTGGCAGGCAGGCAGAGACGGCCCCATGGAAGCAGTGTCACTATTGCCCCTCCATCAATTGATGGTTCTCCATCAATTTACTATCAATACCAAAATTAAGATGGGAAAAGGAAGTGGTGGGGGGCTGGGGGAGTACAAAGACATGCTGTGGCTGCAGTTTGCTCCTCATCAGAGCTCCTCCCAAGCACAACAAAGATGTGCCCACAGCAGTTCTGAAGTTCTTCAATTTAAGTTTAAGGCCTGGGGAGAACCACCAGTCTTCTGGCTAAAACAATTTGAGACATTATCAGAAGCTTAGAGGAAATACACTCCCTTGAAGCAAAGGGAAACTGTTTTAGGTTATCACTCTAGCTCCTGTGCTGTATCAACAGCATGACTTCATCTTTTGCAATCCTCTGAGTCAAGAGGCAGGATATTTATTTAGAAATTCTGCCATGAGCGATCAGCCTGCACAAAGTTAGACTGGAAACCAGTTTTCTTGTTTAAGGAAGAAAAAAACTGTCAGTGCTTTGCAGAATTGCAGATGACGCTGGGTTTTCCCCACAGTCTGCCACCCCCTGAGCTGCAGTCCTGTCCCTGGAGTCACTGTGGGAACATCTCCTCACTAAGAACTCCATCCAGGAAGTTTCCTTCCTTGTCAGCCCCTCGATCACCTATACATCACCAAAAATAGGATCCCTTTGCATTCCATTTACTGAGTAAGGCACCCATCCCAGAAGGGCTCAAGCATCTCCCTGCTTTCCCACAGAGGTCAATGGAGACAGAAGAGGTGAGCTGACTCCTGAGAATCAGTCATCCAGGGGGTGTTATTCAAAGGACTCTTCCCTTTACTGGAGGGGGAGACAGCATCATATCAGCTGATCAGAACTAGTTCATGTTGTAACCATGAAAAAGTAAGACAGATATATGGAAAAGGATCATTAAACTCTAGCAGGTTATTAGCTTCATTTTTTTTTTCATTTTTCATTCTCAAAAGTGTATTTCTAAAAGGCTTCCACATCCATGCATGATTACCAACCATTTGATGCTGCTAATTTATATCATATATCAATACTTTTTTTTTTGCAACAGTCCATTTTCTTCAAATGTTTGAAATTTTGAATGCAGTTCTCACAACTCTTCCTTAAAAATCAATGAGTCAATGTAAATGATGATTTGAAGTGAATGCCACATAATTCTTTGTCTTATAAATGAAACAACTCAAATGTTAAAATATTGTGGTATGAAGATATTTAGGCATTTGACAACATGGTCTCCTACCAGCCTCCGGAATGATAAGGGTGAAAAGTGGAAATCTTTCAAGCGTTATCACTGACACACAGAAAGAGATTGCCCAAAGTAGGAGATAACACACAAATACAGAGTATTCCTCAAGAGAAAACTGCCAGGTCCTTTCTGTTTCAAGCCTGCTGTGATAAATAATTTCACTCTCTGCCATTTCCTTTTCCACCCCCACCTAAGAAGAAAGGATAGGTCAAACTTTGCCAGTCTGTCAGCTCCAGCGATGCTTTGCTGGGTGATAACAGCCAAAAACCTGATCCAAACAAGTGAAGCAGCTCCTAACATAAATAAGAATTGCACACTAAAGATGTAACCCTTCGGTGCGTATTTCACTCAAATACTTCAACCAGCACTAATTAAAAGCATATTTAGCTGCCTTGGTTACAAGACTAGCCCTAAAGTCATGAGACAACAAAATCTGAATTAGAAAGGAGCAGCCCCATGACTGATCACTTTGCAGTGAGCCTGCATCCTGGCAAGTCGCCAGCATCCCCGAAGTGTCCATAGTAAGTGCCAGGCTGAACTGGCCTCAGCCAAACAGTGCTGGCCTTGGAGAAGGGCTGTTCAAATTTCCACCCTTAGCAGCAATATTTAGGCACCTGAACTCTAGAAAAGTACCACAGGCAGAGAGAGAACAGGTTGCCATGAGCTTCCCCAAGCTGTGACGTTTGGAAAACAGATTCACTGAAATGCAGATAGGTATCTCCCTAACTTGTTGGTTTTTTGCTTTTGTCAGCTGCCAGGAGCAGAGATGGATGAAGCAAGAATCCACACCATTTGGAATTACACCTGGTTTTCTACCTGCATAATTCTGGTCTAAAACAAAGAGCATCAGCTAACCCACTCTTTCCATGTCATCGCTTTCTCTTCTACTTCCAGAAGAACCATAAGGAGCACAGAAGCTATTCCAGCTTTCCTAAAGCTGCTGAAGGCTGAAAACAACTTCCAAAAACACTTAGGTGCAACACTCTAAAGCCTCACTCAGCAAGGATTAAAACAAACTGGGAAGCCTCTCTGCTGTGTCCCAGATTGACTTTCCTTCTGGCTTTCTACTTCCCTGCCATCTGCACCTCCCAAAGTCACGAGCTGGTTCAGTCACTGACTGTGAAACTCGTCACATTCTTGGGTGGCAACTGCAATGGAGGTGTGCACATCAGGCGGCCGATCCAAAGGCACAAGTGTCCTGGGGAAGACACTCCTACCCAACACATTCCTGGTATCCTACTTTTTCCTGCCCTGCCTGACATCTGTCTGCTCTACCAGGATGCAGAGAGCAGCCACGGGTCTGCTCCACCTTCCTTCTGCCAGCACAGAGGAGCACAGGGGACAGTAGAAGGAAACAAGGTGTTCAGTCACAGCTGACAATTAACACACAGCATTGCTGCTGCTTGACCCACATCAGTGACCAATAAAGGCCACGGCCTGATTTTTATAGAAGATCTGCTAAGGTGGAGACTTTGGAGGAGCCTCCTTCCACTTTCAAAGTGAAACACTGAGGTTGGGGGTGAGAGGGATTCACACCTTCTGCTCAAGTCTCAGAGAAAATGTTCTCCAAGATCTACCAAATTTTTGCTAAGATTGTGGCAAGTCTTTTGCTCTCCTTCAAAGCATGGAAGCAGCCTTGGCCCCAACATGCACACAGAGTCAGAGCAGCAAGGCACTTTCAGGTTGGGTTCTGTAGTGCTCTTTCTAATTTTCTGCTCTTAGAAATGTCTCTCTAGTCAAAAAAATAAACTGCTATTTCAAAGGCAGCTGGCTTACTTCTGAGTTATAGCCACCCTCTGTTATTTTAGGCTGACCACATTCACATATGCCATTATAAAAAGTCACCCCAGATCACAGCTTCAGTATAATTTCATGCATGTGACTCAATTTGCAATTACAGCTTTACACTTTCACATCCCCTCCTTTCAGCCTGAGCCACTGCCCAGCACACACCACAAGCTGACCTACTAATTCCCTTGCCATGTCCATAGCTCCTGCCTGTGCCACAGAGCATCATGGAGAGGGAGAGGGAGCCTTTAGTAAAGACCTTGGGTGACAAAACATCCCACCCCGTCTAGGTATGCTGCTCCACTATCTAATTATCCACACTGTTAAATCCAAGGGGTGAGTTCTCCAGTTTCACTGGCCAACCCAGTGATGTAATCTCAACTTTGATGTTTTAGGTGACTGAAAAGCTTTGGCAACTTGCAGGGGCCTTCCTTCATGCTTGCTCACCATGCTGTTTTCATCACCAGTTCTGCCTAGAATTGCCACAAGAACATACCAAGCTAGATACAACCCGCTTGCCTGCTGTTAATTAGGGCAACACTATTACTGAATAGATTTCCAAGGTTTTACTCCCAAATGGCAAGCAAAAGCTTGCAAGGCTATGCAGCCATGGAAGCCCTTCCATGTACAACCCAGCTATCTTTGATGGGTAACGGGATGGTTTGGTACCAGCAGCCAAAACACCACATGTGAGGGCAGCTCTGGGCTAAGCCAGGGAGCAACCAGCCACTTTCCAAATCCACCAGCCAGCCTTCCCAACTCCTGCCCCAGAAGAGCATGGCTATAACCCTACCCCACTCACACACAGTTGCAGCCAGGGGATGTGGAGAAAAGGGAGGGGGAACTCCATCTCCGCACCTCCAGCATTCCTCATGTATTAGATTTCCATAGAGAACAGTGGCTTTGCTTTCCTTTCTCTTTCCATTACATGCCCAAAACTGACTATGTGATGGAATTATTAGGTAATTAGTTAGGACAACAAAGCACATCACTGTTACTAGTTAGTAAAGTGTAATTCAGGATACTACATGTTGGTAAAAAGAACAGAGACTGAATTAAAGATGAAATGAAATACAAAGAGCTCAACTTTCCAGCAGAGGAATCCATGCCAGGAAAGGATCAAGATTAGTTAAGCTAGTTCTTTTAGAGTGTTTCCTCTTCACAGACGCCAGCAGATGGAAATGCAGCAAAAATGAATTATTAATATTGTAAGTTGTAGGTTAATGCAAGCTATTTCATTCAAAAGGAAGAGCAAACCTTGCAATATTTTCTTCCAAATAATGAAATTTCGTATCATGTATTTTTCAGTATTTTAACAATTAAATATTTCAACCATTCTTGCTGGATAGAGGTGAAAACGCTCAAATCCAGAGCAGTAGTTTTTAGGGGTAGTTACCACTACCTCTGGCATTAACAGCTGCCACCCCCAGGTCTCTGCTGGCATTAACACCACTTTGACAAAGCTCAGATCCCACCAGTCAGCCATATCTCACACTACCAGGGAGCACATCATTTGCAGTATCTGAATTCTTACTTGCATCACTTGCACTATCTGCTTGAGATATGCAGATACTGCACAGAGCACAAGAGGTGAAGTTTTATTCTAAAAGGTCATTACGAAACCAGGAACAGTTTTCAGAGCCATTTCCACTAAAACACAAAGTGTCCGTGTTGGATGGGGAATCAAATTAAACTCTGATTTTTTTATTGAATTCCCACTGCCGTGACTGGCAATCCTGACTAAGGAGAGGATTCATCTCACCTCTGGTTATCAGTTGCCAGTCTAAAGGAACTGGCCAGCCTTTCCTCTTGGGCACTTCCAGAGGGATTCCCACCACATAGTCAAGATGAAACCTATCCCCTTCTCCTTCACTTAAATTTCCTACAGACTTACAAATCAAAATTCAAACATTCCCATTCTTAGAGCTGGGAAAAGAAAACCATTGCACTGCAGGTGACTCATTAATGACTGAGGGTTTGCTCGAGATGCTCCAACCGGGACAACATCTAAAACTGCTGCATGGGGCCCCACACCAGTGGTGGCAAAACCACCTGATGTGAGGTGGAACAGCACCTGGTTTGAGGCCATTGAACTTAACTACTTTCCAGTGAATTAAGCGGGCTTTGGACTAAGGCAGAAAACGATGCTATCCTCTCCCGAGGCCGGCCCGTGTAAGCACGGCAGCAGCCGCAGTGATCGATGAGAAGCCAAGCGAGTAAAGTGCTCTCTGTAATTACACAGCTGTGCTGGTGAAGCTGCTTTGCTGGGCAAGGCAGTCAGCAGACGTGAACACTCATGAGGGAGAATGCCATTACTGGCCAGGGCTCGTGCACAAACTTCCCAGGGAGGGATTAAGACACTCACGTAGGTTTTTATGACTGACTCGACCAGTCCTGCAGCAGCCCTGTCCATCAGAGGAACAGTAGGCAAAATATTTAAAGCAACAGTAAAATCTTAGTCTTACTGCAATCAAGTTTTCACCCTGAGTCCTTTTTGGCAACTCACAAACTACTGGTAGAAGAGAGCATTTTGTGATTGCACTAATACTTCTGGAAGTTAATTTTAATTGCAAACTTGTGCGTCTTGGAGCATAAATAAATTCACAGCAAAAAGTCCTAAGCAGTCTTAAAAATTGCTCCAAAAATTGCATGGTGCGTGACAAACTCAGCTGCTCTTCGGAATCCATTGCAAAGTATTTTTATGATTGCAGAGACCTGCATGTCTCCAGAGGCAGAGCCAAGGTTTTATTTTGCCAGCCACAGACACAGGAGACCAAACCTGTAACCCTTGAGTGGGAGGCTTCAGGACATCAGCCCAGAGGGTACATTCAGGCCCCTGTAACTTTTTTCTATTGTTTTGTTGGGGTTTTTTTTAAGAAAAGATTCAACTTGGTCATCCTTAAAGACACTAAACTTCCAGCAACTGGTCAGGAAGACATTTATCTAAATGTTTCTATTTTTTCAATCTGTCATCCCACAAAATAACTTTAGGTCTTCTGTCCAGAAGACAATATTAGGTTTAAAGGCTCATAAACACAGTGGAAGTTGGCACAGCACTGGGGCTACGTGAGCGCCTGTTTTGGGGTACAGTGCATATTTTTCATGTGCTGTGTTTACCCTGAGAAGCCTCATAGGCTCACACTCCCCAGCACTTCACCTAATTTCACATCACTGAGAAGGGTCCTTGGTTTGGGCATCCAAGTAGAAAGGCATCTTTCATGTATCAGAAAAACCTGTCCTGGCAGTCCTGGATGGTCTTTGACCACAGGTTCCAATTAAATCAAGTAGTTATGAGAACTTTGTTATCCAAGATAGCCTCTGGACTACGTTGCCAAAAAATTACAGACTAGAAATATATCAAAGGACTAATTACTTCCAAAAATAACCCGGACAATTGCCACATTGTCACATTTGCTTGAATGGTCTCAGCCTCCTCCATTAGGATTTAGTTGCCTAAAATTGCAGCTTCCAGAAATAGTATCAAGTTGCTGAACTTCTCCCTTGGACAAGGAAGCCAAGCACAATTTAAGTAAATGAATGTGCAAAGTATTGTGATGAGTTAACCTCTAAAATGCCTTCACTTTCAACAACAAAGAGCAGAGGCACTTCAGCAGCTCAGTATTTGCCCTGGATCCTTAAATATCCCAGGGCGTTAGTGAATCTAGGCTAAAGGGAAGATCAGAGCTAAAGCAGGATGAAGGCACACGAGCTGCTGTTTATTATCTACCAGGGAGCTAACATTAAGTCAACACACAGCACCAACTTCTTGCTTGGCTTTTTGGGTTTGACTTTTGACTACGTGATGGGTCCTTCTCTGCGCGTTTCTCACCAACATGCTTGTGCACACCTGATAAATAAAAAGGGGCCTCGAAGGTGCTCGTAGCCCGGCTTCTATCTTGTTCTTCCACCTCATCACTATTATAGTGACAGGCATAGCGGGGGGAGCTGGCAGGCTTGTGAGGCTTCAGCAGGCGAGGGTTGATCGGCTGGGAAGGCAGCGCGTGTTGTCCTCTCTGTCTGCACTCCTCAGCAAAGGCTTCTTCATCTGCCTCCCCTGAAAAAAGCAAAAAGTGCAAGAAAGGTAAGCTGCACCCAAAATGCATAAATTTAGCCTGAAAAAAACCCCTCAGAAATGGACTGGACGTTAGGGCTCATGAAACTAGTGTCTTGGCTGTGGTTGCTCTCAGACTGTCCTGTGTATCTGCAGATCGGGGAGCATCTGGAGCAGAAAGCTCCATCAATGGCCTCTCATCTCACTACACTGAAGCCACCCAAAAAAGTCCACTAGATATGCTCAGGGGCCACTGTTCCCTTTTTCCCAAAAGGCAGGGTGGGAGGGCTGAGTATATGGCCCTGGACAGTATTTCTGTCCTGTGCAGAGCATGTCACCATATCCCACCTCACCCAGACTGTCCTGCTCAAGGAAAAGTTAAAGGGCAAGGCGAGATAAATACTCAAGTTGGCTATAGGAGTGGTGGGAGAAAATTAAAACCAACGTGGGTTCAGAGGGGCCTGATGTTGGACATAACAGCTGGAAGGACGATGGAGATGTGTGAAGGACCACATGAAGATGAGAAATCATGTTGAAGCTGTGAGAGGTAAACATGGTTCAGAGGCAAGGCAAGCACACACAGCACAGGCCAATGGAAATAAAACCCAATGTTTGCAAAAGCGTATGAAAGATGAGGTACTCCAGTCAAACTCATGCTGTTTTGAAGATGATACTTTCCTTTGCTGCAGAAACTGTAACAGTATCAGTGCTGCAAAGTAGAAAAATCACCTACCGTAACAAACAAAAAACTCAGCAAAACCACACATTGAAAAGCAAACAGTAAGATACCAAAAAGTCAACAAAAGGTGTTCAACAGGGAAAATAAGGGGGGAGGAACAGGGGTGGAGAAAGAGTGAGAACAAAGGAGTGTACCACATTTGTCTCCTAAAGGCTTTTTAAAGTTTCATTAGTTCAATTACTTAAGTACTTTTAATAGAGCTGATGAAATATGGCATCATTTTATTTGCATCAAAAGTGGTGTGTCACATTCTGGAAGTTTTTCCTGGGATGTTCCCGGCATCAGCTGCTCAGGGAGGGGCATGTGGTCTCAGCTAATGTGTGTGCTCTTAGTTCATGGCTGGAAAATGCTTTGAAGATGAAAAAAAGCACCACACACGCAACACGGGACAGGGCAGGAATACCCACTTTGTGTGTGCCCCACACCACCGACACTCCCAAACACAACAGGCTGCATTGTCTTTACCTTGTAATCATTCTGAGGGCATGAGGAACAGGAGGCAAGGTATGTTTAAACAGTCATTTCACAGTGCAGCGCAGCACCCAAGGCCCTGCAGGAGAAGGGGACTCCAGGACAGGCCTCGCACCGCCCGCCCTGAGCACCTGATGTGCTGAGCTTGGGTGTTCTGCACAGGACGCTTCTTCCTGGGTGGTTCAGTGCCCATCCCCACCTCAACACTCGTGCTTTTGTACCCTGGAGTCTCCCACACTTCCGAAGGCACAAGCAAACGCCACAGAAACACAAGCGATAATAAGACAAGGATTTCTGCATTTAGTGTCAGCCTGCCTGCATTGTGCCAGTGTAGAACCCCGGGTGAATGGTTCTCCTTGCAGAAGGAGAGCGCTGGCAGGATGGCTTTTTTCCCCTCACTTGGGGCAACAGCACTTTAGCCACGAGAGGCAGAGGGCAAGGAAAAGCTCAAGGAAGGAAAAGCTCGCTATACAGACAGCACTGAAGCATGTATCAGGCTGGTGATACCAGGTCTATGAAGATAAGACTATAAAATACCAAGAGTAAGAAAAAAATGCATAGAGAACCAGGCACATCAGCTGCACGTACAAAAATCACTCAAGTGAGTTCACTTCCTAACAAATTACACTGCACCAGAAATAGGAGATCCCTCCTGTTCCATGGAAATACATGCTTTTCTTTTTGATGTGCAAAGTCCTGCTTGATGTATGTTTAAAATTTATATTGGCAAAGAGATGCAGGAATGGGCAATGTGCTGAGGCTGTTCTTGAAGCTCTGTGTGTGTGTTTATGTATCACAGAGACATCCCAACCAGACACCCCCACACAACTCCTCACTATTGGACTCAGACAACCAGCACACCTTTGGAATCACAGAACGCTCCAGTTGGAAGGAACTTGAAAGCTCGTCTGGTCCAACCCCCCTGCAATGAGCAGGGACATCTTCAATGAGATCAGGTTGCTCAGGGCCTCATCCAACCCGACCTTGAATGTTTCCAGGGATGGGGCGTCCATCAGCTCTTTGGGCAGCCTGTGCCAGTGTTTCACCACTCTCACTGTAAAACATTTCAGCCTTGTATCTAAGTTGACTCTCCTTCAGTTTAAAACCATTACCCCTTCTCCTATCACTACAGGCCCTACTAAAAGGTCAGTGTCCATCTTTCTTAAAAGCCCACTTTAAGGATTGAAAAGATTAAATCCATCTTGATCACCCCACAGAGTCCTTCGGTTTTCCACCTCCCCAAAATAAAGGCAAGTTTTAGTTCAACAAATAGACACAAAGAAATTGTCCAAACTTTTCTCCCCTTACAAGTTGCAGGAGAGCAGGACAGCACCACAAATTAGTTAAATGGTGTAACATCACGTCAGCTGCAATTTAAATACTGAACCAACTCCAGTGCTATGCATGGCATGAGCTGTCAGATCTTCCTCTGATCATCTAGCTTTAGCACACCTGGCACAGCAAAACTGAAGTGTAATTTGCATCAATGACTCTCTCCTGTTCTACATATTTAGACGTATATGAAACACTTGAGCCAGACTGAATAAAGCCAGCTGTACCACTGAAAAAGGAAACCTGAAAATAATTTACTCTGGGAAAGCTCAGGCTCAAAGGACATCACCACCCAAAAGTGCTAAAACACTGCTAGAGCTATGTCAGCAGTGATGTTTGTCCCAGAAATGGCTTTTAGGAAGACAGCTGGTATTTGGGGGGTGGGGGGTGGAATACCCACATTCAGAGCTGGAACATCCACCTTAGAAGCACCTTCCAGGAATGCTCAGGCTTTAAACAGCCCCCAGTTCTCCCAACACCTCCTTCTTGCCATCCCCCACGCCTCCACACCAGCACACCCACGTGAGAGCCTGGGCAGCCACGCCATGACCCCAAGCAGGGACTGACCTGGGTTAAAAATAACACTCTTTTTGCCAGCTTATTTTTAACCCAGCTCAGTGCCTGGAGCCAGCTGGTCGTGCAGCCACCCCAGCTGGGGCAGGGAAGGGGGCGATTATTGAGGGCAGCGGGAATCAGCATCCAGGTTATGGTAACAGCAAAAGATCTTATTCTACTAATGCAAATAATAATTAAAAACCTTGCAGTTATTTCACTTGCAAAACAAGTTTGGAGAAGTTACATTTCTAAGAGTTAATTCTGGCAATGAAAGATTCAGCATTACTAGTGACATTTAAAAACAGTAATTAAGGTTTGGTTTGCTGGTGCACCAGGTTCTCCAAAATGATCAGCAGCTTCCAGGGAAGAGGAACTCAAACACGAGCTGTACCATCCTAAAAAGCTGCATTAGGACTAAAAGCTGCCTCCAGCTCCCAGCAAGAAGGGCTGGAAAATAACTCCTCATGGCAAAGCGCTGCTGCATCGAAGTGGAAAATAGGGATCCTTGGAGTAGTAGTTAACCAGTAGAGGGCAATATTGCCTATCCCGAGGTATCGCCAGCGGAACAGCCGCTGCCAGCCCGCACTTCGGCCGTAACACAGCGATTTCACACGTCTATCGCAAACTGGGAGTGCAATTCTTGGACCAGGTGGGAGCTTTGGGGAGCCGCCAGCAACACCGAAGGACCTATGCGTGCTCCTGGGAAACGGAGTTAACACACAGGAATAAGAACGCTAAGGCAAAGGCATTCCAGGTGAGCTGGGACAGGTAAGTCAGGCAGCACTTACTACAAAAGCAGCCCTGCATTATTATTTTGTGTGACATTTAAGTAATATCCGTGTATGTCCTGGAATTGAACCGAAATCCTACCAGGAATCAGCAGTAATTAATGGCAAGAGGATAATGACAGAAATATGCTGAACAAACCAGGGTAAACATCCTGAGGATATGGAACCACTGATTTGCATTTACCAGGTCACTTCCCGCCTCCGAGGTTCCCGCACGGCAGCACTACTACTACCTGCTGCGTTCTTACACACCTCACCAAAGAGATACACATGGAATCAGGGTTTTCCCCTGTATTAAGAAAGAAAAAGTAGGCACACCAGTTTGCTCAGACCAAGGGGACACTTCCCTGAGGCCACAAACACCACACAGCCCGTCCCGTAAGCAGCATCACAAGATGCAACTGGTGAGGGACATCCGGCTTTAGCTAATGACACCAGAGCTCCGAGCTAAGATCCTGCCACCCAGCTGGGCAAAGATGGCTTGCAGGAAGCTTCCCCCATTCAAATCTTTCTTGAATGACGGCCAGCAAAATGTCTCTCTAATAGTTCAATTTGAAATTATGGTGCAGTGTAAGCTCAGAGCAGGGCACTATATTGCTGCTTCTAGGGAAGGCCCATCTGAAGTCTGAGGTTGGTCAGAGCTGCTCCTGATGCAGACTGACAACATAAAGAGTGCAGAAGGAAAAAAAAAAGCTTTTCTTGAATTTTTTCTCCCTTCTGTTACAAGGGCTTGGAATTTACCCTGTGCCGACGGAGGGCACTGGAGTTTCTGATGACTCAAGTACGTCCGCTGCTGCCATGGAGAGCTGTACTGTGACAGAAGGAGCAATCAAAAGTGAAAGAAAAAAATCCCCATTTAAATACATTTCTCTTAAGTCAATTGCACCATGATCTTTGTATCCTGTTGATGAGATTTTTCTGCTGATAAACTTTTCCATTGTTACAGCAGCTCCTGTATTAATATTTACCTTAGCAGAAGCTACCAGGGTTCTTCTGAGACTAAAGTCCGACATTTGCTGGGAAAACTCATGCTTTACAGGAACCAGTTGGATATGAGAACTCATCTAACAGATCTGTCTACAGGCCTGGATTACCCTGAGTTTAAAATATCCTGGAGATTAACTGGATCTTTTGTTTCTTCTCTTAAAAGCTTCATATCTAATGTATTACAGCACAGAGAAAACATCATGAGACCAGGAGACTCTACTAAAACACAGAAGTGGTCTAATTTGGGGGACCACACCTTGAACGTTGTTTTCAGAAAGTTGCCAAATCATCAGTTTAATTTCTGTTGGAAAGGAGGGATGCTCATTACAAAACATCAAGCCCAGGGAATTTTCCAAAACCACGTGCACACACACACCCCACTCACCTCTCCTGAAATTGTAGACAACATGCTCAGCCAAGAAAATACTCCCTCACCATTACTAGAGGCTATGTTGAGCAAGTTCTTCTGATTAATTGTTCTTAAACTTGTTTCTAAATGCCAGGAAACACTAATACTGTGACGCTTAACAGCAGGAGTCATACAACCCTCTTTCAGCCTGCTCTCTTGGGTTTGTCAGACTCAGTAGAAACCAAAATTTGCATCAAGTCCTCTTTGAAAAACGTCTCTGAGTTTGACAGTGACAGCCTTTAAAAATCTCTCTTGCTATTTGACGTGATGCTTGCAAGAAAAAGCAGCCATTTTAAAATCCTCTGATTAAAAGGATGCACATAGTTTTGAAAGCTGAAAGAGCCTGAAATCATTCAGAAACTATCCAGGGAATGCTGGAGCAGCTGCCCCATCTGCACCGTCACTTCAAGGGCAGAGCTTTTGTAAACTGTAAAGGGAGTTTATTTCGACAGCGACATTTATCAGCCAAAGCACAGGACGAACGATGAGGTTTTGAGTAGGCTCACACAGGTCAGTGTCTTTCATCAATTACTGGCAATCATTTTCCTTCCAGAGCACTGCACATTCCTCAGTGTTATGGAGAACACAAGGTGATTCAGGGTTTCCTGGTGTCTGTCTGAGACTCCCGTCCTGGAAAATTCAAGAAAGTATTTATCTGAAATGGTAGCTAGAGTGCTCAGCTGGGTAGAAACTGAAGATGCTGGCAGCTCCCAATCCACACCCCCTGCAGAAACCTGCTCCTGTGTCCCACCTCCTTCTCTGCCCATCTCACATCCTGCTCTGGCTCCGATGGCTCAGCTCTGTCAGCACCAATGGCACCACACTCAGATGTGTGTTATGTCTCCCTGTTCCAACCCAAAAGCTTGTATTAAGTTTATAATTGGGGGATTTGGGCTGAGCTTTCCCAGGCCAGGACCAGAACAACTCTTTCACCTTGCCATAGGAGCCGGGCATTTCCTGCAAGGTGGGAAAAAGTCCAGAAGTGGCAGGAGGCAGCAGGGGAGGTGGTGGCAAAGTCCTGGGAAGTGATGGAAAAAACAAGGGTGTGGGATTTGGGAAAAAGGGCAGACTGATGGAGTGCCTCTTGCAGTGCTATTTCTGTCCAGGAGAGGCCTGGCTGCAGCACGTCCAGTGTCCAGGAAAGGGCAGGGCTCAATGCTTTCTGCTCACTGCACAGAGCAACCCTCTGCCCTTCTGGCTTTCAAAGCTGGCAATGGACTTGCTCCTTTTATTTTTGCCCTCATATTCATCTGCTCCAGTGCCAGCTCACACTGTTCCTGCCCAGCTGTACCCCTGCGGCGCAGACCCAGAGCAGGGAAAGCCCCACGCTGGGTTCACTCACCCTCCCAGCCCTGCAGCAGCTCCCTTAGCAAGTTCAACCTTTTGATTTTCCGGTTTTTTTAGCCATCTGGGTTTTACCCACCACCCCCGTCCATGCCCAAGAACCCCATTATATCCTGCATTCAGCCCAGCCTGTACCAACACGACTCCTGCATTCCCAGCACTACACAAGCTACTCAAAACAACATTTCATCACAAAGATGCCCCAATCTGCAACAAATTGGGAAAATAAAGTGAGTTTTCAGAACACACTAACTACAACGGCACTGCAAAGGGGTGCTTTGAAAGGAAATGTGATCATGCTGTTCCCCCGGGTGACTATCAGGGATCGATGGCTACAGCCACTCCTGTTGGACCAGATCGAGCTCGGGAGCCTGGCCTACAGAGAGGGAGCTGCTGGGAGAGCCTGGAGTTACCTTCTCACTGCCAAAACTTCCTCACCAGAACCTTTCAAAGCCCAGTGAAAGGTTGTACATTATATCTGAGGCCAGCGAGAAGGCACAGGCTGAGCACATCCAGGCTTTTGCAGATATTTTCCTTCTGTTAAAGCACACCAGGGCATCCATATGGATTACAACAATTGATCTCATCTTAAAGATCCGGGATGTTGGAAATGCAAATGGCAGGAGGTAACACGAGTCCCCACATTTCCAGCAAGCAGAGAGATGACCCCATTTGCATGCTGCTGCTCAAAGCGAATTTTATTAATTTTAAAAGACTTTATCACACAGGGGCCTTTTATTCATTTCTGCATGAATTTTGAAAGGAAGCAAAGAATGAGGAATGAGCTTCACAGCTTGACATATATGAATACAAATTAGCAAGATTTCCAGCTCAGAGTTTGACCAAATGGACCTATTTTTAAACAGCAATTGAGATTACTTAGAAGATAATGTTTTCTACACTTTTCAGGGTCATGTCAGAGGTCTACCACAGTTTCCTGCAAGTCTCATTGCACACCACTACATTGAAGTGCCCAGACCTCCCAGACCCCCTTAACAACCTGCACCAGGGGCTCCTACTCTTGGGGCTTCTCTCCCCAACACGCCTCACACAACATGGAGCTGAGATGCAGCTCAGAGCACAGCGCCTGCCTCTCTCACTCTTACATGGCCCTTCCCCCTCCAGAACTGCCATCACTGACATCAGAATACTTGATTTGGTTTGATACTCACAAGGGCAGATAGTGATAGGACATGGGGAATGGCTTCAAACTGAAAGGGTGCAGATTTAGATTAATATTTGGAAGAAATCTTTACTGTGAGGGTGGCGAGGCCCTGGCACAGGTTGTCCAGAGAAGCTGTGGCTGCCCCATCCCTGGAAGTGTTCAAGGACAGGTTGGATGGGGCTTCGAACAACATGGTCTAGTGGAAGGTGCCCCTGACCATAGCAGGGGAGTTGGAACTGGCTGAACTTTAAGGTCCCTTTCAACCCAAGTTGTCCTATGATTTCACGAAACAGAGGGGGGTTTTTTCATCTCAACTATATTTCAACCTCAGACAAAAATCCCCACGGGTTTCATTTCTACCATGAGGAAGTCTTGCAGCCCAAGTTTCACTTTGAAATTTTATTTGAAGTGCAAACCAAAATCCTACTGAGAAAATAGAAGAAATGGCCCTTATAATAAAACTTAATACTCACTATTAGAGGAAAACAAATAAACAGAAATTCCACAGTGCAACAACGAGAAGGCCTAACAGATCCTCCATTGCACACCCAGACATGAGATGCCTCCCACCAGTGTTTCCTCTCTCCCTGTGGCTGAGCAGAGCCCCATGGACCTTCACACCTCTTGCTTCTCCAGAACCTCCCAGTGCCAGACGAAACAGCTCCTTCGTTGCCTTCTTGCCTTCAGCCCTGCTAGGAGTTACCACCACTAGGTCAAGCAAAATTGGCTTCTAAATTAAAAGGTCTTCAGGCAGCAAAAGCAGAGGAAAGGTGTTCTACTTTTGCAATAAACATCTTTAAAACTCTTAAAAATTAATGAGTTAAAGTATCAAGATATCATCTTCCCATTAGTGGCCCTCACTAAAGGAACCTGTCCAGAGCAGTTCTGAGCAAGCCCTAATTTGCAAATTATACAGTCATGTTACATATTTTTCCATTGATTATCAGCTTTAAACCAGTCTTCAAAACCTTAACACAGAGCAAACCCAGATTACCGTAAAAGAAAAAAAGATACATAAAGAAAAAGCCATGCAGTTAAACTTAAAAAGAAAAGAATCTCATGAGTGACTTCAGAAAAATGTGATGAATGACTTCCCCAGCTGTTTTGTCAACACTTCCATAGTAATTTGGCAAAAGCACAAAATCACCAAGTTTATATTTTCATCAAATGGCTATTAGTGCTGTTGAAATCTCACAGACACGAGACAGTAAGTGCAAGCTCCACGTTTCAAATTGCACTGTCCGTGCTCAGTTTGCAAGCTCTCATCTTCTCAGGTTCATCATTTGAAAAATATTCTCCCTTCTACTCTGAGCTTTAAATATGACACTACAGCCCTGACACTAAGGGTTTCATGTATTAATTACAAAAAAGAGAGGACATACCTACTCTTTCAATTATACTCCCCAACATGCAATTTATTCCTCATCCATCCACCCCTGTATTACTATGACTACAGCAAGCAAATCCCATCTTCCAATGTGTGCACACATCCCGGATTTACAGAGCTCCAGAGACCATCTTTTAAATGACCCTGAAAACAAAACATGCTCATAGTACCAGGACATCTCTTCTGATGGCTCAATAGGTTTCAAAGTGTTTCATGAACCTTCACCACAAAACCCAATCCTCTTTCTGACACCTTCCCAACAGTAGGAGCACTATATCCTTAGTTGCTGTTCAATTTTTGACACGCTAATGAGAAGTCTGAATTTTAAAAGAATAGTGTTTCAAGTTGACAGTCAATGCTAATTTTGACTAAATACTGTATTTAATTATGAACCTGTACACTGGCCTTAGAGGAGATCTAACTCCCAAGCTGCATCACCTTCTGTTGTTTGGCATCTCCAATCCATCAGGGAATCCTCAAAGTTTCCAAACATTCTTTCTTGACCCACAGTCAAGATCTGTGCCTTAAAACCCACCATGGTTTACAAATACAACTAATTTTTCAAATTCTCTCAATAACTGAATGCTTAAAAATGCAAACATATGCACACATATACATGCATGTATTTGAACACACAAAAAGAAACTGTTCCATGTATGCTGCTCAAATTGAAGTTCTGACCAAAATAGCCAATAAAGTGAGCACAGAAATGAACATTTCCTCAATGGAAAAAACCCCAAACCAGGAACATGACTACCATCCAACACTAACAATACTTACAATTCTCTTTTGTGCCTGGGAACAGTATAATCAATCAGTTTATACGCTCCTTCTGCAGAGATCCAGTGGGAGCAGGAAACATTTTACCAAGAGAGCTTTGTGAGTTTTGGAAAGAGAAGGAGAGTTTGAACAGTGACATCAATACCTGCTTGGTGCACCCAGTAAGGCCATGGATCTCCCAGGAAGGCAACCCCGGAGTTGCCCATGCCTGGAGTGATGGCTGTTCCCATCCTATGTTGCTGCAGTGGCACCATCCCACCTTCTCCTCTTTTCACACACCTCTAAGATCCATGGGATGAAGCAGCAAGGACTGTACCAACCGTTTCCAACACAGTCTCTGGGGCCATAGCAAAAAAGGGGGGATCGGTATTTAAGAGCTGCCATAAAGGCAGAGAGGCTGGAGGGCTCCACATTCCAGAAGGGTGCAAAGTGGACTGGAATGCCCACTGACTCTCAGTGGAGAGGCGGATGTGCCCTGGGAAGGGGTGCACCCACCAAAACTGCACAACTGACCAAAAACTCGACACCTGAAGTTGCCATAACCAGCTTCTGCTCCAGATCACCCAGTGCAAGGACGTACCCTCATCTCCTGCAATTCTGTAAGGCAGTGAAAGCTTTTACAAACATTTAAGTGACCATTTGTCAGTGGGCTCACTGTACCATGGTATAAATATTTGAAAAACTATAAAAACAAATCATCAAAACTGCAGAGGCTTGGGCTGTTTAACTACAAAAACAGTTTTGTACTACTGGCAGCCCAAAGTGCAGCATCCAGCAGAGCTACTCCACCTCCTCCTTGAACACCAGCAAACTCGGAATCTTCTCAGAAACACTTGCCATGAGTTTTACTGAGTTTGAAGGTGTCAAACTTCATTTACACAAAAGGCATTTCTCCTCAGCCTTGTGAATCACTGTTGGTCCCTTTGCAGGGTTGAAAATGTCCTGCAGTCAGAATTGTGACAGCAAAACTAGACCTGGAACAGACGCACAACAAGTAAGGCTGATGCTCACCTGCATTCGTTACCGTGCAAGTCAGTGACTGACTGAAATACTCTTTGCATATTTGAGAACATTTCATCACTTTCCAATTAAAATTCTGACCTTGCCTAAACTGCTGGTATTGGATACAGCCTGCTATCTCTACAGAAACAATCTCCTTTTACAGTAGTATTTAAAAATACTAAATAAAAGTATCATGAACTGTTTTTCTAAGGGAGAAGTTGCTCAGTCAAGACTGAATAGTGGACTGGAAACAGAAGTACAGCAAAAAGGCAGTAACATCACCTTCCAGGAGATGGAATTTGTTTGCAAAAGCCTTCAAAGCACTGAATTCAATTGAGAAGATAAATGGATAAATAAAACCATGCTCTTGTAACACCAGTATATGGACACTGACGACAGTTCAGCTGGGAGCTCAGAGTATCCACCTCTACCCCAAATTCAACTGAAAATCTGAAGGGTCTATATATTTTAAGGGTAGATTAGCCAGAACTGTCACAAAAATAGAAAACCCAAGAGGCTTTGACCTCTGTTAACAATCTATCATCTAACCTACATTAAAGCTGCACTTTAAGTTGACATCTTGGCTCTGTGCCACTTACAGGTCCAAACTCAACACCAGAGACACCGACAATTCGGGTAATTTTGCCACCACACCCAGAAAACACAACAGGGAGCTGAATCTAGAGCCCAGGGTGAACAAAGGGCTGGCTCTTGGTTTCAGGAGGAGCTGGGAGGCACAAGGCAAAATTTCCCCCTGCAAACAGCTCTCATAAAAGAAGTTTCCACTATTGGAAACTATTCTGTCCAGGGCAACAAGCACCTCCCCTGCAACAGAGCACCCAGCACGGGCATGCACTCGGCTTTGTGATTTATTCCACGAAAAGGGTCACCAGGGATGTAGTCATCATCTTCATATAAACATTTCGGGAGCAAAGCACACACGTGATCTCAGAGCAAGTGCTAGAGGAGAGGGAAGAGTGGAAACCATGTAAGAGTAATCAATTAATCTTACGTTCTCAAATTTGCTCATCAAGAAGAGCAGGGAGGTTTAAACACCTGTGTCTTCTCAGAAAAATGTTTTATTTCCCTGAGTTGAGCTTGTTTTAAGGAGTGATTACAAGAAGCATCTTCTCAATTAGTCACTGCACTAGAAAGCACTTAAAAGTCAGTTTCTGCTCTATGACACTTTTCAAGACAGTTGTCTCTATTAATAAGTACATTATTAACAGCTACAAAACTGCTATGAGAAGGCTTCAGGACAAATTACACTACTTTCTTTTAACCAACAGGACCTTCTTCCAATTCTTTCAGGCTAATCCTTTCAAGATAGATCAAAAGTAGGGGAACAGAATGTTTCAAAAGTACTTTGGAAATTATTTAGACACATCCCCCCATTGCAATAGATCCTACAATTCATATGCTATGTAGTAGTAGCTGACATTGATATAACACCTCAAAAATAAGAATATGCATAGTAAAGTACACATCATTTTCTTTTTACTTAACTGTGGTAAAACCAATCACCTACTTGTCATTTTCTACCTGCTTCTCAAAAGAAAACACTGTGTTTAGCCTACGAGCACCTGGCAATGGCTCCTCCAGTGATGGAACAGGGAACTTGAGTTGTACAGCAAACAAAACTACCTTTTCTACCTCTGAAATAGGTTCCACACAGAATGCAACTCAAATCTTTGAAAGTTCTTGGAAAACATGGATAAAATTGATAGAATTGTTTTGCTTTGACAAGTAACAGTTCTGGTACATTTAAAAAAAATAGTTTTGAGGCAGTTTACTGCTAATGAAGAGTCGACACATACGAGGTGAACACTGGCTACACACTTTGCAAACTATAGAAATATTTCTCTCTGAGCCTTCTTTTAGGCCAGGAAAGGGCAGAGCAGTACAGCACGTACACTTGTTTGCTTTTCCACTAGCAAGATTCCTTGTGTCACTACAGCTGGCTGGTGACTGGCGAAAGCCTTACAGATTTTATTGCTTGCACAGAAAGGAGAGTGCACAAAGGCTGTTTTCATGGCTGAATACTTAGATCTCAAAATATGGTTCATTTGACCATTGAAGAACTAATGTTCTGGAGTTCCAGCACTCTCCAAGCAAGATACCTTTCCCAGAAAATATGGAAGGACCTTAAGAGATACCAGGACTTTACCACACACTAGCTGACATTCTGGTTTTGTTCCAAACTATGTTTGCTGGTTATATGACCCAAATGCTGCTCAGTTGTGACTCTAGGAAGTTGCCTTTCCTCAGGTTTCTCTTAGAAATAAAACTTAACAAATGCAGCTCTGGGTACATACAAAACCCAAAAAAGCATCCACAAACAGTTTTTTCACACACATAATCCCTGTAGGACACTTCTCTGGCTATTTCCTGTAGAACTGTTTATCTGACATATGGCAGTCTTAGGCACTGAGCACTCTACCACAGGTGATTCAATTAACAAAAAGCATCTTTTTTCATCATAGTCACTCAAAATTCAAAACACATGTATTGCTATCCACGTAAGATTTAACACACACTAAAAATAAAAAACTTTACATCATTAAAACATTGCCCACATTTAAGAAAATGAATAGTTCATTCTGAAAGGTGAATCTGTGAATCTTTGCCGTATCATTACACTGCTTAACAAGAGATCTCCTAATCTTCATCTCAGGAGTTGGAATTAGGCTGCCTCAAGGTCTGCAGTCAGTAGTTGGTGAGAAGACAGGAGACATGTAAGGACTCACTGCAATGCAACTTCCAAATCAAATTCCCTGGGACAGTCATCATGGACCTGGCCCTGGTTCCTCCTCCTCCTCCCTTAACACCCAGTTCATTCACTACAATAAAGCAACTTACCTGAACAGATCCAGAATGTCTTCTCCCACATGAAGTCCACTCTTGGCACCTACACATCCCGAACTGGAAGCTTTAGGGCAACAGTCATCAGGCTGCCCCAGATGCACGTGGTGTTGTCTCCTCTCTTCCCAGCTCCCCTGCTTCCTCGGCACCTCCCGAGAGGCAAAGTGGCCCCCACATCATGAAAGCATCCCCCAGTCTCAAAACCATGATAAGAGAATATGACACGTGCATTAATGTCAACACATCAGGAGGGAAGAAGCCAAGATACTGACCATGAAGGAAAGCCTGAAGGAACACTGTGCTCTACATTGTATCTCAGTCTGTGCCCCAGGCTCCCGAGCTTCCACTACTTCTCTGTAAAACCCAAACACTCCCTTCTCACTAGGAGGTATTTTTCAGAAAGCTGGTCTTTTAAGACATGGAAAGCCAGAGAAACTACTGCTCTTGGCAGCTTCTTCCAACAGTTAATCAGCCATGTGTTAAAAATGTATGTTTATCTTCTCATTTGAATTTGTCTAGCCTGATACAAATATTTATACTCTTCTTCCAAACAAGGCGACCTTTGATATGCAGAGTTTTTTCTAACTGGTGTACACATTTTTTTAGAATCAAAGTGGAATTTGGCACACCATCCTGAGGCTGCAGAAGCACCTCCCCTGCTTGTGCCAAATTCCATTTTTTTAGAATCAAAGTGGAATTTGGCACACCATCCTGAGGCTGCAGAAGCACCTCCCCTGCTTGTGCTGGCAGGGCAACAGCCTCCCGAGCAGCCCAGAGCCTGGGCCGGCTGAGAACAGGCAGGGCGAGGAGACACAGACAAACACCCACCGCTTCTGCATTCACTGGGATAACTCGTGATCGTGTTTTCCTGATGAGAAAGGCAAAAGCCAAATGAGGGAAAAAAGTCCTTGAAATTTATGTCAACAGCATAAAACAAGCTGCATTGTTTTCCTGCTTCTCCCTTACTGGTTTCAAGGACCTTGATTTGATGTTCTTCTCAGGGCTAAAATATCCAATCCCAGAAAATATGGAAGTAGCACTAGAGGTGTTTAACAAAAGAAGCATTTTGGTAGTTGTCCTAACTCTCAAGGTGAATATCCCCAAGAGAAAAATCTTCCACCTCTTTGCACTCACTCAGGAGCTCAATAAAAAACCGAGGGCAGAAGGTTTCTGAACTCCTGTTTGCAGGCCACACCAGCTACACACCCAAAACAGCTCTAAGTGCATTTCTAGCTCTCTACTGCTCTCCAGGACACCCAGACCCAGTTGGTGTAGAACAGATGAATAATGTCCTTTCGTTATTGACATGCAGTACACTTGCTGATAAGGACCTGACTGTACTTCCCATAAGCACCCAGCAGTAAAAAGTGTATATGCTGAGATTAGAAGAACTAATTTCCGGGGGTATCTGACTGACTACTTAACAGGGCATGTCCAAATAACTCAAAGCACCAAAGTGCCTTCTGATGAGAGGCAGTGTTATGACAGAAAGCCTGGCCAAGTCCTCTGAAAACAAAAGGCTAAGACCTCCGACTCTGGCTAAGAGAGGCTGCAGGAAAGGCCGAGCCTTGGCCATGTGAGTTTTCTCCATTTTCCTCCAGAAATACTTTCACAGAGAAGTTCAAAACCATTTTAAAACATCCACAGTCTAGCTCCCCCTGGAAGAAGAATGACAGAGACTGGTAGTACAGAATGCTCTTTCACAAAAGCAAAGCACAGTACTCCGTTGCTAAGTATGACAAATATCACAGCAGGATGACAAATTCAGATTTCTGTGAAGAGTAAAAGGCAGCCTCCAACTACATGTCTAGGAAAAAAGTTTGCCAGAGGTGGCTATGGTGACAGTTATGCAAATGTGGGATTAATTAGCAAGTTAATCTTACTCTATATATCAGTTACAAAGATTAACACAGACTTGACATTTATTTCTGGAGAGAAACTGAAAGACTGATGGGGCTGCCCAACTTCTCTACCAGATGTCTCAAAGCCTCTGGAACCTTATGACTTTATTACCAGGAGGTAAACTCCCCTCCTGGACCACAAGTCAATCAAGCTTGTGACTGCAACCAAGATAGAAGATTTCAGAGCTATTGCTTTGCGTCTTCAGCTGGTTTAGCAACACCTCCAAGCAACTGTTAGACACAGTCAAAATAATTCTTTCTGCTGGCCGTCAGGAATGTGTGTTCTACAACATGAATTCTATGACCCAGGCTGGATTCCTCTCCCATTCTAGTAACTCAAATATGTTTACAAATAAGAAACGATGTAGGAAATTTCATATTTGTCTTTTAACACTCAAGAAAAGGAGGAACTGAATCCTTCTCGATGTACGTGTCATTTGTTAAATCATATAACAGACTGGCAGCCTTACTGGAGCTTTTACAAACTAGATGTTACTATTTAATCTTTCTCTCACATTTAGGTGTTTGAAAGGATTCAGCTTTATTTTCACTGCTGGTAAACTAGCAGCTATAGGGTTTTGGTTTCTCTATTTTTATGAAATGCATTTCAAGTTGGCTGCATTGAAAAGAAGAGCTAAAACAGCTCTCATTTGAAATTTAGAGCTAAGGATAAGTTATAGGGCTGAGCAAAATTTTAAGAGTTATTACTGGAAGCCTCTAAAAATCTATTTTCTTGACTGTCAGTTTTAACTCAGGCTCTAAAGTTACCTATTTTTAGTGAGTTTAAAATAAACCCAATATGCTACAAAAGCTAACTTTATTGTAAAAGCCAGAGAACTAAAGAGACAATTGAGCTAAATTGAACTAAAGAGACTATGTAGTAACGTCCTTCTAATAAAACATTTTAGTTATCTTCTCAATTAAATATACTTAATCCCCATCACAACATTTTGAAGCTGGTATCTTCCGAGGCAGAAGCCTTCCACTTCCTTTATGTAGAACATAATTAGCACTCAGGCCATCAGTGCAATCTACCTCACACCAGGACAGCCCAGCTTTCAGGCCTGGGCACTATCACATCCAACTACCTCATATTTTTTGGCCACGGCAGCATGACAGGGCATAGGGTACTCATGTAGGTTTTTGATTAACTTTCTTTCAGCTGTTTTAAGTGAGATAACACCTAATGCAGCACTGAGTCTGCCAGAACATAGTTTGCCAGAACACAGTTTTCAGAGAAGTTTTAATGAGTTTAAATCAGCAGTCAGCTTGCACAGGTTTAGGGTTACGGCTCTGATCATCACCATATTTTAATTATTTAATTTTTTTTAAATCTGACAGCAGCATCTTAAACGTGAGGTTCATTATCTGGTGAATGTGTGACCTGTGTAGCAGAGAATAAACCAGCCACCTTCAGCTCTAACCTTTCAGGAGTGCACTTCACTCAACAATCAACTGTAGCCAAGGTATTTGTTTCAAAACTAAGTAGGAAACCCACTAGAATTATAAATTCAAAAGGTATCGTTTGTAATGCTAACAAAGTAAACATGCTTCATTCCAACAAACGTAAGGGCCATTTCAGCATTTCAGGGGGGAGATAAGAAGTTCTGTACCTATGACAACCACTTGAAGACAAACAGCAACAATAAAACCCGAACTGTCTATGTTGAGTACTACACAAAGCTAGTCTGTGGCCACAATTCAATCCCAAAGTAAACAAGCCCAGAGGGAGCAGACAGTGCAAACAAGCTTTCTTTTGTTAAAAAAAGGAAAGTTTCAAAGTTTGATTACTGCTGACTGGCATATTACTGATGTCCATACTGCCACCATCCTGTGACAAGACCATGACTTAAAAATTAGCCTAAACACCAAGTCATCCAAAAATCACAACCGAAGAGGCAGGTTTTCCAAAAGTACTAAGAAACACTTCCACAAAAAGTTAACAAGTATTCTAATACTAAATATTGAGCACTTTTCAAAAGTTCTCTGACCACAAGCACCAAACAGCTGTAGCATTCATTCTGCAACTCAACCATCTTCAGAAGCACTAACCTCTTACAATCACAGATTAAACTCAGGCAAAGGAGGTATTAAGTTCACTTCTTGAACAAAACAGAAGCAGATTCAGGAACAGAACTCACATTTCCAAAAATAAAAAACAAAATCTAACTTTATCACTGGACCATCCCAGATATGGTCTGGAACACAGCACAGCTAAATACAAAAGACAAACCTCCAGTTACACCTAATGACAAAACACTGAAGGAGTCAAGGAAACAGGATAGCCAAACACAAACAGTGACAAGATACAAAACCCTTGGGCTTAGAGATGATGGGGTTTTAAATCTTCGACAATCTTGTTTTCAGCATTCTAACTCAGTTCACCAATTAATCACGAGTTGATACAGGATCCACCTTACAAATGTTATGCACACACACTCAGCAGAGCAGTTTTGTCACCTATACCACAAACCAACCCCTCTGATTCTCAGCAGAGAAGGCATTTTGAGAACTGAGAACTACAAGAGCTGCAGCCATTTTAAATGTGAAGCATTCTAACAGAAAATCCCAAACTTCTTCAGGAAAGCTGAGTGGAAGAGGTAGTTGCCATGCAATCTATAGAGAAACTGGAGTTAGTTTACTGCACTGGAATTACTGCCATGCACAAGGGACCAAAGAGAGGTTGCACTAGGAGAAAGCATTACAAAGTTATTGTATCCACCAATGAACTTTGAAGCAGAGCAAGATAGAGTAAATGACTTAGCAGGTTCAAAAACTCCATCTTAGTTTTTCCAAACCACTGGGGAAACTTAAATGGGATGGTGTCCCTAAATATTAAAAACTAATCCCTCGTGTATGAAGAGATGGCACTTTTAATCCAACAGCACCTGCTTCTGAAAGCTGCCTCATCCTACTGTACATTTGGTGCCTAGCATTTGCTATTAAGAACCTTTTCTGTTATTGTTTTGTACTACTTTGGCCAAAATTGAAGTTTATGGAAATTTGCTGCCCTTGATGATCCATCACTTCTAGTGAGTAGGTCTTGTACATCCTTGCAAATTATATATTAGAAAGGAAAAACATAAATTTTTTTCAAAGCACCCTAACAAGTGGATTTTCAAGAGAAAATAACTAAATTCAGCAGCAGAAATTGTGAATATAACATAGAATGTGGATTTCTTTTGTGTTTTAAAAATGAAGCTGGATACGAGAGGCTGCATCAAAAAAGAAGCTGGATGTGGTGTTATTTCAAAAAACCAACCTGTCTTCTACACACTGAAGGAGATGGAGACCATTAGGTTTAGATTAAGGTGACAATTTTTTACATTTGGAACTGCAATTGCCAGTCCAGTGATGTAACTGGATCAAGACCACATATCCAGTTCAACCACCAGCCTATGCAACCACTGGTGTGTGGGTATCTCACTCCTGCAGGAATCTCCTGCCAAATTTTGCCTTCTGCTGACTCATTCCCTGCGTTTTGCCAGTTTCCCTTTCTACCAAGGAAGAGCAGCACTGCCATTTTAATGCTGCATTTTGTCCAGCTCTGACAACCAGAAAAAGGACTATCCACAACACCAAGTCTTGGGCACATTTACAGTGTTAGAAGATTTCACTATGGAACTCTGGGGTGACTGTTTGTGTATAACACTGTGAAAGAACCACCCTTTTCTACGTAAGAAGATAAGCATGTGGGTACAGATTTGCCACGCTAATTGTGTTCTTAACCTGAGCAAGGTAATTTAAATGTTATAGAAGATGACCTGGGATAAAACTAGAAGGTGAAGTTTGGCAGTTTAATGTAAAACCTACAGGTATTCATGGGAAGGCATTCAGACTCAACTCCAGATTGTCCTAATTTTATTTGACTTGGTTAATCAATTTTTAAAGCACTTTTTACAATTTACATAATTTTAAGGAGCACACTGCATCCTATAAATATAAATTAACATTTTTAATAACTCAAGACATCACAACAAAGCCAAATTTTGAAATAAATTTCATGTTTAGTTATCTGGATCAAGAAGTAACATACACGGGGAGGGAAAAAACAGCATTAACAAGAAAACACTGTTTAGTTCTAAACTAGGTTTGTGCTTCTACACCAAAAACACAACACTGAAGTGACAGGAACTCTGCAAAGAACTTGAAAAGGTACATAACTTCTTTAGTCCCAAAACCAAAGTACATATTTATTTTTTCTTCTACATGTTATTTTGTTCAGTTCTATAAAATCAGCATTCATGGTAAAGGGACAAAAGTACAATATACTAACTTTGCTGCAAATATGAATTCTGTTGTAGCCGTTTGTTAGCTTGTTGGTTTGGCTTAAAGTTGAAATGGTTTTCGTGCATGAAAAACAAGAGCAAATCTTTTTGCTGTATTTAATAATCAACACACTTGTTAGTACAAAGCAGATGGTGTTCAGCAAGAAGGCATAAGGTGATCATTTGAAAACACCATGCTTTTTTTTTTAATACCACTAAGCCACCCTGAAGAGTTTTGCAAAGGCCAGATGTTCAAAGCTGGTGCACAGATGAAAACTGCACATCCATGATTTATGCACGGAACTACCCAGGTGTTAACATATGCCATTAGCTACTTGCATGCTTTCTCTGTGACACACCAAAACCAAGTCATCTTTCACTAAACTTTGAAAATCTGGTCTTAGCTACAAATGAACACTTTGCTTCACTCCATTAATTTAACAATGGGCATTAATCCATCTTTCAGTTTTTGGTTGAGGACTAAAAAGAAGCAAGAGATATTATAACACTAATAATTTTGTCCAAATCTTCAATGCAACTATTATTTGTTCTCAAAAAAAGCCTTTTTATAATTATAAACTGTTAAATAAATAAATGTTATGTATTAAATGTATATTTACGTTCACTACAGATTATTTTTTGAAGCAATCTCAGAACTTAAAACTTTACAAAACTTTTTAAAATAGAGTTACTTTAGGCCTAGACCTAAAATAATTACATATTAGGGCAAAAGATGGAGTTAGAGAGTCAGCCTCTGAATGCTTCTTAAAAATAGGTGCTTAGAAGTGAGATTAAAAATCATGTTTTCAATCACACTAAAGAAAACATCTTCAAAGAAAAAAGGCCCTCATCCTTAAGATTGAAGAAAAAGATGGGAAAAAAAAAGCACCGTTTTCCCAAGTTGCCCAAATCACACACAGACACAGGAAGGTTACAAATGCCATTCATGAAAGAATGCACCACAAACATCAGCATTTATTCATTTTGAATTTTCTTTTAGCAAATGACAAAAGACTCAGCTCACTGGCTTCACTTTTGTTTACCTTTTGCTTACATTACACATTTAAACATTTGTCAAAACTTACTAAAGTTGTCTGCATTCATGCACAACTAGAAAACATCCTTAATTTATTTAAACCAGAAATGCATTACCAGAAATGTATTAACATTGTTCACTACTAAACATTTAAAAAAAAGAAGTTGAAATTATTAAAAAGGTTATCCTGGAACTTGTTAACTTCACAGCAGACTTAAACTACTAATTGGCTCACATTTCAAATTGGAAAAAGCAAGATTCATGCTAGTGTTAGTGTACATCTCGCCCTAGCACTACTGAAGGATCATGGTTCACCTTGATCACAGATAAGAAAAGAAAAGTGCATACAGAAATTTACAACAATTTTAAGGACAAAAAATGGTCCAATTGATGTGGTCCCAACAATTAACTCAAAAGTCTATGACACATACGAGCTTCCGTGAGCTACTTATACTACTTAAGATTGAGTACGGATATACAGAAAGTTGAATTCATTTGAAATCTTCAAAAAATGTTCCTGTCAATCCTCAAATGGTGGCTGTTATAGCTTAAAATTTCTGTTAAATGCGTGCGTTGAATTACTTGTTATCCAAGTGTAGCAGCTGCTCCTTACCAGTTGTTGTTATCGACCTTAACTGGCCATCTTCTTCAACTTCTACTGTCTCTCGTCCATTCTCAAAAATCCTGCAGAACAAAAACACCATTTTGAAACTGTAGGCAGTGTTAAGTACACACCAGACCTCAGGTTTAGATAACAAACTGTAAGGGAGCACCAGCTGCTTAACGCAACTGTACCTGGCAGGCTTTGGTATTTACCAGCGCTGGAGCTGTAACCAGTAACCATCTGCATTTCCCCACTGACACTACTCATAGCAGGAAAACTGCCCTCTGGAATCCTCCAGTATGGAGAGTTCACAGTTACAGCTGTCACCTCATACGGTGTCACGGCTGTGCTCACACTCACACACTACTATCTAGACCTCAGTGTCTCAACTGCACAACCCTGACATTGCATTCAGGCCCTACCCATTTGTTAAATGTCCAATCACAAACAGAAAATGGCAAGAAAGGACACTGTGTACAGTATTTGAAAATTCACCTTCCAACAAACAGGCACATTCTTCTCCAAAGCAGGTTTCAGTTGCTTATTTCACTTGACAGACAGAAGAAAATAGTTACTAAAACACTGTCTAGGAAAGCACACTAAGCAGATGTTAGGGAAAACTTTCAGAATGTCTGCAAAATTAAAAGTCTTCCCAGTTCCCAGCTTCACAATCAGTAGAAACCAAGCACGTCTCCCTTCCAGAAGTTCAAGCTGACTGGGCAGACAGTAGTCAACGACCATAATAAAAGATGCAGCACTACACAGATTCTGAAGCCCAAAAGAGCTCCAGCTACAGCATTAATTAACTCAATAATGCCAAGAAGAGTCAGAGAACCCAAGAAAACTTTTCAAAATATTTTTAGGCATTCAGAGAAATCCAAATAATATGGTGAACACAGTAACAAAAGTAAAAAACCCATATATATATATATACAGGTATCACGATATGTATGCGTGCAAAAATAGGTATGTTAAGTCTCTACATATAGTTTCATATATTTATATCACTTACCTCTTTGTGGTAATTTTTCTGCCATTAACTATTTTAGTTGAGGTTGATACTGATTTGAAGTTACCCATCCCACTGCCACCAAACGACATAGAGGAGAACGACGAAGTAAGGCCTCCTTGTCGCAGTGAGCCAAATGAAGTAAAACCTATTGAAAAAGAAGGCATTTGTCTAAAAATTGATTTCTGCATGACTGTGGCATCCAAATCTATCATCCACTCAGACTACATCCTACTTTCAGAAAAGCCCTCAGCTGGTTGCATCACACAGCATCAGTGACTAGATGGCATTAAACACCAGCGTGAAAATAAAAACACGGCTCCAGCCCCATCCATTTCTCTCCTATGGACCCACAGTTCAAGTTCCAAATGCACAGCATTGTCCAAAAGCCATTCATCACCTCCTCCCCGGAAGAGGCATTCAAGCCTGTCTGCTGAACTCAACGAGCCTCCATTCTCTGCACTCAGGGTAAAGCCAGCAACTGTAACGAAGCTGATCATCTGCTTTAACGCAGATGTTGGGATGCCCTGAGCTGGCAGATACAACAAGTCCTGTATCAGTACCATCCCGACTGATTCCCAGAATCCAAACACTCTAAAGCCTTCAGCATTCAAACTGACTAAGTAGTACCATGAGGTTTAGGCACACATTTTTCCAGTGTATTTTCAGGACCTTAAATAAAAGCCATCACACTCCTAAAAGCAAACAGAACAAAAGAATCCTACAGGTATAAAGAAACTGTAGCATCAAAATAAAGAACACAGGAAGTTCTGCTTCTTAGAGAGCTGTTCACTTTACACGAACTTTCAGGCAGCACAAATACCGTAACTATAGCTTTATTTATACCTTAAGAGAGCAGTTTAATTAAAAAAAAGAAAAAAAATCAGTCCCAGTATTTCCTGAATGGAGAAGGCAGCTTATTATACTGCAATCCTTTGTGAGCCAAAACTGCATTATTTTTTAAATGTTATATTTACCTGTGTCAAATGGAGAAAAACCACTTCCAAAAGCAGGGAATCCACCAAAAGCAGAGAAAAATGATCCACCACCTCTGTTTCTGCTTCCCCTTGGACCCCGCCTGCCCCCGAAGAAGTCCTCAAAAGGGTCTTCTACAAAACAGAAGACAACATTTAAGAGGTTATTATTACTGAGTCTGTATTTAATCATTTGGGACTCTTTATTAAAAAAAAAAATTTGTTACAGGTAAGATTCTTCCTTTGAAATTTTTGAGGCTACTGAACTAGGAGTCCCGCAAAGGTAGCTGAACTTTCTAGCTTATTTCTATTCAAGATTTATTGTGGATCACCATGATCTGAAAAGTAACTTCCAGATAGGTTGTATTAATTAATGAAATCTAAAAACAGCAGCCAGGGACTGATGACTCATAGTCCTAAAGTGTTCCAAGTGTTTATTTTAGCACTGGCCACATTAGACACTTCAAACATGTATTCTGATGCACATTTAGCAGCAAAGTATGGAGGTTTACACACAGTGTCCCAAAGAGGCATTTGGTCTGTACCAAGCAGGAGGGAGAGGGGAAAAATAGAGAAAGGGCTTCATGGATAATATGTTATTTCAAATTCAAATTCCACTATTATGTCATTCAGAACAGCTCTTGTTCCATCCCCATCAGGAAGACAATAGTCTCTTTCCAAGAAAGAAAAAAAAAAGGGAAAAGGGAAAAGGGAAAAGGGAAAAGGGAAAAAAAGGGAAGGCAGGAAGGCGGGAAGGCGGGATCTCATGGGACACAAGACCAGCANAAGGAAAAAGGAAAAAGGAAAAAGGAAAAAGGAAAAAGGAAAAAGGAAAAAGGAAAAAGGAAAAAGGAAAAAGGAAAAAGGAAAAAGGAAAAAGGAAAAAGGAAAAAGGAAAAAGGAAAAAGGAAAAAGGAAAAAGGAAAAAAAAGGGAAGGCGGGACCTCATGGGACACAAGACCAGCGCCTACACAAGCAATCTTTATTTACTAGAATTATGTGAAAACTGGGTTTTTCTAATTCTTTTGAGACAAAGAACAACAGAAAAAATTGCAATCATGAAACAGTACTCAATAAACATAATACCTGCATTAAATCCAGAAAAGTTTAGGAACTACAACTACTCTCTTCATCAGTCACAACTCTCCCAAAATGAGTATTGTACAGTACCAATGATTTTAACAAGTTCTGCAAGTAGGGATTCAATATTGAAAGGTGCCAGTCTGAAACACTGCTCAGAATACGCTTTTAGTGAAAAATGCACAACATGGTGACAGCAGCAAAAGAGGTTCATACAAGAACACCAGAGGTTCACACTGGAAAGACTTGTGACTGCCTGACTGTTCAGAACTGACAAAGCGAAGGTCAGAAATGAAGTATTTATTCTACCTCAGGTACCTCCACAAAAATCCAAGCTGATTTACGATAAAGTTAATGCAATATGCATTATGCATCATTAAGTAATCAATATGATAATTAAAAGATATGTCACCATCTGGTTTATGTGCAATTACTTAACAAATGTGAAACATCACAATGTATTTATGCTGAACAACAGTAGCTGCTAAAAAATAGCCCTATCCCTCCCCTAACCTCCACAGTTATTGAGTAAAACAACACAGGACCAAACTTTTATCTTACATACACTAGAAAAGCAAGTCATAAGATTTTTTTCTACCTCAGACACTTTTTATTTTGTAGTTTCTTTTTTTCCCCATGTAAAACAAGTTTTCCTCAATATAAAGATGACCTATTAGTACCTTTATAAAAATTAAACCAACACCTGGGCATAGAAATATGGGAATTATTATCATTTCCAAAACAAGCACTATGTCCATTTTTTAAAAGGCCAGTTTTGTCAGTCTAGCTTATCAACCAGCAAGTAAAACCACTGCAGTTAATTGTTTTGTAGTCCAATTTATTCTCACTGGAATGACTCATAGGTTAGTTATGAAGGTCATTCACTCACGTGTACAAATGATCTATATTATATTACTCCCACTGTTAAGCTTTCTATTTATAATCCAAATTTTCTCGTTACCTGGAGTTTGAATAAAAACAAAACAACCTCTAATATAAGCTTTGAGTTTTTAATCTCCCACAGTGTATCAGCCTATTCTGCAAGTCAATCTCTCCTCCTCGACACAACAGCTGCAGAAACACAAAGTTAATTAAGGGAGGATCAGGGACTTTCCCAGCGATCTCCCGAATCAACCCAGCTTCTCAATGGATTATTGCCACACCAAGATCTAACCAAGACTTGGACATGCCTTATTAGCCTGCACAGCAAAGGAAGAGGTCAGCACTTGGTATTAGCACGTGTTCAAACCCCAGGTGATTGCTGTCAGCAGCCCTGGTAATAATCCTCCAGTGCTCTTCCAGTAATTCCCACAAGCAAGATACTCAAAGCACTCTCCCGCAGTGGACTGCAGAATGCTCAGCAAGATGGATTATGACAGGAAAAGGGGTAGGACTTTTCAGAGAAGCTATTTCTTTTACTATTTTGACAGCCAGCCAGGTACAGCAGGCAGAAGAAAAAAAATGCCAAAAACATTGAGAGAAGGCAGCAAGAGGCTGCTGCACTATGATTTGTTGTATCTACCACCAAATACACATTAATATAGCAACCTCACAGCTACTAAGACCCTATTAATGCTTTTGCTCCCTAAATCAGGATGATTAATAGCACCAGTCACCAAAATAATAACATTTCAGCCCTCTATGTCTATTTTAGCAGAACTGTGCCATCCCTGATAACCTTTTCACAAAGAAGGCTTTTTCCAAACTGTTCAAATGCAGGGTGTTGTGTTTTTTAAATGATTCCTCTTATTAAAGTCATTTCGGCACTTCCAATCCATTTTTTATGGAATGTTAGAAGCATGTAAGATTAAGAAAACAAAGCAGTAAAAACAAAAAAACCACACAAATAAAAGGCAAGGCCTTTCTAAAAAGGGAAAAATACTACATAAATACAAATTTAAAGCTTCAGAAAACCAAAATGCTAAACTAGAGATACTTCGGAGTATTACTAAATATTCTCTGGAGATAAATTCAGTTTATTCTAATCTAGGTATTAAAAGAAGCTTATGGGAGGACATAGTATTAGATTCAGTTTCAATAAAAATGTTGGAGTACACTTCTGATGCAGAATGTGTGGTGCTGTCAAAACAGCAAAGATCAAGAGAGAACAAATGGAGAAGAGAAAGCCAGCAAGAGAAACTTCTAATCTATCAACAACAGCAGATGACATGAAACATTTTGGAAAAAGGCAAATGCTTAAGCAAAGAATTTATGGTAGCTTCTTACTAAAACACTAGACAAAATGAAGGACTTCAGGACTCTTGTTGTTACTAGGTAGGAAGACTGCAGCTACAGAAGCCAAAAAGTTAGTGTGGAGATTGAAACACAAAACCCCCAGCAACAGAAAAGATTGTATACTAACAAACCAGTCTGAAAGTAATTGCATTAGAGGTAATGTTTCCAGTACAATTTACTTCCTTTAGGAAAATCTTTGCTAATTTAAATGCAACAACTATCTTTTTCCTCTGGGTAAAACATTAAACCTGCTCACTGCAAACCATGGAATATTACCTCGCTTTCCTGTATTCACCTCTGAACAGGTCAAATAGCAACAATTACTGTAATAAACATCTCATTGCAGTTCAAAGTAAGGCAGGTCATGATCTCCCCACTCTCAGGACTCCCCAGCTGTAACACGGAAAATGGATTTTCTCCCTTTCAGCTAATTGCAGAATACTACTTGAAAAATGCAATTGTTCTCCTTTCCTGCCTTGTGATCATGGAACCAAATAACAAGTTGCACAATTCATTGATCCAAAAGAAAACACTGAGTTGTTACTTTCTGTTGCATCCATGAGCTAATTCAGTACTGGCAGACTGGTGTATCTGAAAGAGAATGGCCAGGAAAGCACCATACAACAGAGAAGGGAGGAAAGAAGGCAAAACCAGAATATCTATATTTGAATCAGTCCACAATGCAGTTAAAACTCATTAATTCATTATAGCAATCTAAGGCATTAGCTGAAATCATAATACATGATAAACTACAAGTGTCACATTTCCTACTGCAGTCACTTCTACCAAGACATTTGTATCCTGACTGTTGCTTGGGGAACTAGATCAGGAACTGGTACACTGAAAAGAGCACCTCCAGATGAAAGAAAGTTCAGCCACATCAACTCTTTGCCAGTAGCTGTAAAAGCAACTGTGTAGCTTGTAAAAGCAACCATGCTGGTTACAAGGTAGGCAGCAGCAGAAGCGCCCAAGGGTCAAAAGCAGAACAGGAAGATGCTTTCAGCCATAGAACGATGCCATCCCTGACCAAAATGTTGAGCACATTCCACTGCAATGCCATCATTCACCTCCAGAAAATCAGAAGCGTTGAGATAAATGGTGTGCTGTCAGCAGATGTTCTCACATGCATGTAGTGTCACAGTCAGAGATGTCAGATCTCATAGGGACAGTATGCAAAGGAACATTACCCTGTCAAAGCAGGCTCACTGCTCAGACACCACTCACTGGATCACCTCTCCAACCAGTGAACCTTCTTTCCTCTATTCTCTGCCACCAGAGCCACACTACTGCCTCTGCCAAAACACGACACATGAGCTGAGTGCTCGTATTGCAGATGCAGGAGGGTGGCACTCACTGCAACACAGGGCAATGCTGAAAGGCTGTTCAGCCCCTACAGAAGGGCACAGCCAAACTCAACAGCACCAAGCATTGCTGCAGTGCTTCAGCAAGCAAAGGCTGCCTGCCCACCGGCCTTTCCTCTTACCAAAAGCATTCTGTAATGACTTTAAAGATCCCGCCACAAGAGAGTCTCAAATGCAGATCTTAACAATGTGTTTAGCCAAAGGGACTACAGGTATGATACCTACAATAGAATTCTCGGTGTAGGTGTTTTCTATCTTGTCTCCTATTTGAAAGAAGTTTTCAAAGATGCAAATTTGCAGTAAATACACACAGAACCTCATGCTACAGCTCTGGAGTGCACCTAGGCACTAAAAACATACTGTCAGAACTGCATGGGCCACAGAAACCTGTAAGCACTTTTGCATGAAAGTATTTTCTTCCTTAACTACAAAATACGCATACTGTTGACACCACTTACTCAGAGGAGACACTAAAATGTTGCTGTAAGCACTGTTGCTTCACCTCCCTAATGTTTCAGCATGGTCTTTGTAATTCTCGCTTACATAAATTAGATGTCAAACAGATGTTTGCCCCACTTATTTAAAAAACTACCAGCAGAAGCATTTGGAAGTCTTTCTAACAATATATAGCAGAGATCTTGGGATTAGTTATATTCTAGAAAAAGCAGACTTTAAACATCACCTTTGAATGCCATCTATACAGCAATTACAAAGATGCTGGAGTACAGTAATCAGCATTTCATATTTATTAAATGAATGCTCAAATGTTCAAGCACATCTTAAAAATGAAGGAGGCTTCCATTACCACTGGATGACCTGCTCTCCTTGCTTGATATTCAGCATTTGTCACCTGACCAATTTAACCAGCTAACCTGTCCAAGAAAAAAAAAAATCAAACAATTTTCTTGGGGATTAACAACCTGAAGTGGCTTGAGAGACATTCTTTGGTCTGTGTGCTATCAAACAATTTTTCAATCTACCTAATGGGACATTAGACAAAGATTAAAGTTCTAAGACAAACATGAAAATTTGGAGCAAGGCCTCCTCCCTTTTAGCAGGAGAAACTATGTATTAGTTTGGCCATGGAGCCACAGCATTACCTACTCCTGTTTGATAAGGCTGTCTGGTTGAGACAATTCCTATGTTTCAAAAACCCTCTTTGAATCTACCAAGTTATTTCTGAAAAAATTCACAGTGAGATTTGGGCCATTCAGTGGATAATTATGATCTAGGACTGATGGTTATGAAATAAAACTGCACATTCATACCAAAGCAATGAATGTACATGCAAATCTCCAAGCACTCCATAAACTGCACCAAAAGCTGCAAATTTATGTCAACAAAAAGATTAATTACCAAGAAGACACTGCTGTACAAGACAGCTTTAACTGAAAGCCACCTCCATTTTCAGTTTTAATAGCCCATTTTACTAACGAATACATTTTGCATTAGAACATTTAAACAATCAATTATCAGAAATGGGATAGCATGTGAAATAAAACCATGATCTGATTCTTAGGCATATCTTTTGCCACAGCAAGACAACCTTCCATCCTTGAGACAAATAGGTTAATGAAGCTATCCCATTCAGGAGAAACATCCTAAAACACAGATCACTTAGAGTGTGCAATGTTTACTGCACATAAAATTTCCTCTTTCTTGTCAGGTTAAGACTCTCTAGCCTGGATACTTAAAGTAACTCACTGTACTTATCCAGAACACTCATGCTTCTTTTTTATGTAATCAATACTACAGTAGTCAATCTGCAGTAATTCTGTCCTTTGATGGAACCAAATTACAGACCAGATAACTAGCTACATAACTAGCTCGTTAGCATTCTCTGTGACAAATATTAGTATCTAGCTAGCTGCATACATGTGTTAAGTTTAATTTTACCTTTCATTTCCAAGAGTATAGATTTTTAAATAGCACATAAATCAGGTAACCAGAATTTTCAACGGAAGACTCCACAGAATGAATATAGGTTTATATGCATTATCTGGTATTAAATTTAGGTTAAAATACATCATGAATTCTACTTCACAATCTAGGGAAAACATTTAAGACATATGTATTATCACCTCCAAATGTACACTGAGAACACTAAAATGTTTAGGAACTACAGCAAAACTGTCAGGACTACCATCAATGTTTACTCCACAAACAGATTTCTCTTGGACATCAAAGTCTAGAGAGCGCATCCACCAGGAGCAACTTATCATGTCACATTCTACCAGGGAGAAAAGCATAGTTCCTTGTGGGATTCATTTAACTAGACAGACAGGCATTCAAAGCAGTTTGAAATGCCCTGAAACATCCAGTCAAGCTTCAAGATAGTGCTGCTGGAGGATACTGGTCTAATGCAGGTCCTGAGTTGTATATTCTAGCCCACACGGAAATTACTCGGGCATCATAGATACATCTGGTGACAGTTCAGATGGTTTAGGGTGTATGTGCAGCTTAAAATCTAGAAAAAATTAAGTAACTCCTTAAGGAGTTGTTTGAAGTACTAAATGGCCTGGTGGGTAATGTTATGATCTTGTTATACCAACTCCACCTTTCAAAACAACTCCTCACTGATAACACCTTCCGAAATAGAACCCATTCTTGAAGTGAGAATCTGAAAAGCCTCTAACACAAAACCAAGTCAATTCTGTAACAGCCCAGAAACACAGCCCAGCCTACCACTAAACACATCAATTTCTGTTCCTCACAATGCCTGAAGCAGCAGTCTTTAATCAATACACCTCCTTCTCTCCTGTGAACTGTTAAAGTACAGAAGAAGGTCCTTGAAAAGTTTACAAGTAAAATACAAAGAGAACACTACATGGAACACAAATAAACCGAATCAAGGCAAGCATCATATATAAATGGAGTAGGATATTGTTTAAGTATAAAACAAACTTAGTGAAATGAGAAATCAATCCCTACATGAAGAGTAAACAGCGAGTTCTAATGTCAAAGACCAGTCAGAGAATCGGAGGTGTACGGGACAGACTGAACACCAGATAACCAGATCAAGGCTAGACCAAGGCAATACTCTGCAATGCAAAGTGCAGTACTGCAGAGGAAGCACCAACTTTTCCTCCTGTCATAAGGATTAGCATTCATCTGTAAGTCACAAGCTAAAAGCTACCCCTAGAAGAGATCACCAGGAATACACACTCTGCTGTAACTAGGTGTCACAAAAAGCAAGCCCACATACCTCAGAGTTAACCATCTGTCATAGTATCAGACCAAGTTTCAAAAAGTACTTGCCTTCATGCACCCCTAGTTTTACAAAGAATTTGCCTGAAGAAAACAGTGAAGAGAAATTAATGTCTCCAGTGCAACACACTGCACATTAACATTAACTTCGCTCCATTTGGAAGTGTTCAGAGCTGTCTTCAACCGTATTACAGACTTTCATTTGGACAGTCTGAAGGGACTCATCAGTAAAAAACCACCAGAGAAGTCTTCATACATTCTCCTCTTTTCTACAGATGAATAAAGATGCCTCTGTTTATAAAGAGAACTTTCTGTAACTGCAATAGCAATGCAGTATAGCTCAGCGGAGTTTAACAGACTCAATTCATAACACAATTTTAGAAATTTTTCACATCCATAAATTTACAGGAATTATACATATGAATGCTGCTCTTTACATACTCAATGACAATTAGGATATAGAGAGTCCCACCTGCATTCTGTGGGCTTCACTACATGCCACTTCAAACTGTATAAAAAGCACAAATGTTTCAAAGTATTTATTCAATTTCATTTTTGATTCTACCAGTGTACATCTTTGGAAAACGTGACCTCAGTTCTTATTTAGTTGCTTGGAATATCAATTATAACCTGAGTAGCTCCTTAAGAAGTTACTAGTTCCACAGAGAACTCATCAGCAAGTTGAAAACTCCTCATTTTAGAAGACAAATTCCCTTATTCTTCAGGACAAAACTGTTCCACTAGTGTTTCAACACAGCAGAATCTACAAGGGCTCTAGTTCACCAACAGAAGAAATATTCATGCTATGCACACAATTCTACTGCTTGTTTTTGGCATTATAAAATGCACTATATTCAGCTGAAAGCACACGTACTTTTATGTTGTACTACCTTAAGCGTTCATGTACATGCAAAGACCATTGCAAATACTTTTTATAGAAATCTGTAAAAAAAAAATCATTCGGAACCACGTCTACCCACGTTAGAAAATGTCTTAAGCATCTTAAAGCAAGAGGAAAAAAAAAAAAATCCAAGTGCTCACTTTGAAACCTTCTGACTAGAAAAATTTCGAGAGCTTATGCTCAAAATCCAAAGCTTAATACAGGCTTTTAGGACTCTGGTCACTGACACTGCAACTATGCACATAAAGTAGAGAGACAGCTTAGAAACGATTAGTTTTGATTAATCAGGGTGCACGTAACACTGCTGACAGTGCCAGAACCTTATTCGGCAAGAAGCAGAGCCTGTGCCTCAGTGCTCGTATCTTCAAGCTGACAAAGACAGTGATCAATACATGAAGTAGATAATCTGCTTTTGAATAAATAAATAAATGTGGGTGTTAAGCAGAGTGTTTCTGTAGGCCACTAGTGCAGAAGTATGTTGTTAAGTCCACTGATGCCACAGTGCAAGATGTATCACTGCTCCTCTATAGAGAGGCTACTGCAGCTGCAATATCCCACAAGAACTCTGGCAGCAGTGGAACCTCCATTTGATAAGCTGGATAGCTCGACACACTACGCTGTACAGCCTTCCTTCTAAGGAACTCAAAAGGTAAGTCCTCAGGTTTTTCTAAGCCACTCACTATTTAACAGCAGAACTAAACTTCATGGCTTTAAAGTTAATTGTGAATACTGACATTTTCAGAGACAGAAAGTTAAATCTTCTGCTAGTGCTGATGAAGTCAATATAACCAAAATTAAACACTCTATGTTAGTCTCCCCCTGGTAGCTACAAAATGCCTCACCTATACAATTTACCATAAATATATTTATTGAGAACCAACTATTTTATTTAATAGATCTTAAATCAAAAAATAAACAAAAGAACTAAACACTCTCTCCCAGCTCCTTCTCACTAGCTTCCTACTCAACATCTTGCTCGGATTTTTCTAGACTTTCTACCACTCAATCAGGAAACAAGTGCGTTTGACAGGGACCTCTGGAGTTCATCTGGTCCAATCCTCTGCTCAAACAGAGCCTACCAGAGGGGGTTGCCCAGGACCACATCCAGATGCCTTCTGAGTATCTCCAAACATGAGGATTCCACAATCTCTCCAGACAACCTGCTCCAACAGCATTACCCTCACAGCACAACTGTGCTACCTTGAGTTCAGGCAGTCTCCTGTGCTTCCATTTGTAGTCACTGCCTTTTATCTTGCCACTCCCTTCAAAATGCACTGATGAGACTCTCACCCCGAGCTTTCTCTACACTGAACAATTCCAGAATTCTCTCAAGCTTCTCTTCATGTGAGAGAAGGTCCAGTCCTATAATTATCTTAGTGGTCCTTCACTGGACTCCATGCAGTAGCTCTGTTTCTTTTACTGGGGAGCCCAGAAGTGGACCTAGAACTCCAGATGTGACCTAATCAGTGCTGAGATCACTCATCTCTCCTAAACTGCAATACTAGTCTAGTACTTAAAATTCTTATTCTACTGCAGGCAGTGAAGTTGCATCTTCCCAGTTCAGATCCCATTTCACTTATCAGTATTTTGCTAGATGCTTCCTCCAATCTGCCCTTTCCTACTTTCAGCTGATTACCAACTGGATCCAATTGTGCAAGTTCTGCTGCTTATCTTCTACCAGATTCTTCCTCTAGCTACTCATCTAATTCATCAATTAGCATTGTACTGCATTCAGCCTCTAACCCTTCAACCCCTTTTCTAATCCTTCATTAAAATCATCCAAGAGCTGATGATCCCGAAATAGCAAACCAGAGAAAGATACAATTAAAATCAGAGCTGAATTAGTCCCTTAATGCTGTCAAAGATAATAAATTACTTTTAAAAATATTAAAACATTTACATACATTAGAGATTAATCAATATCAACATACTGAACAGGAAGAAAGCTTTGTTTTTGAAGTACACTTCTTGCAGTTTTCAGTACAGAACTTTGTCACATTAAGTACTGAGCACAGGATCTGTTCTGCTTTATAGGTCAGCATTTTGCTGAGTAGAACATACACAGAGAGATTGTGTAAGAACCCCAGCACCTCTGAAAAGAACTTCACTAAAGCAAGCAGCTTGGCAAGTCAGAAGACCTTCGGCACAAGTGTAAAAAGTTTACTTTGACAACTTTATCACATATTGTTTCCTTTAATTAATACTTCCTAAATGAAGAACTCAGGCCTCAAGAACTATGTTATGAGTCTTTAGGGGGTCTATACTCCAACCAAACAAGTGACATGAATTTGGGGGAATGTCTAGATTATGTATGTAGCTGTTCTTATTCTGACACAAGAAAATCATTCCTGCTATGACACAAGTCCACACTGAGAGTTATGGTGTAACAGTTAATCAGTCCAGTTCAGAAGCTCTCAAACTTTTATTTTTAAATTTATTTACCGATCAAAAGAGATTAAATTCAACAGACTAAGTGTGCCTGCTCAAATTCTCAAGAGGAAGTTCCCAAATGCACTTTCTCTGTTGAATATTAGTTTCTTCCAACTTATACAGACACAGCAGCCATGATTTTAAGGTTTTGTAAACCAGGCCTTCCAACAAAACATGAAATGGCAAGCCACATCTGTTCTGTACTATGAAATCAACCAAAAAACAGGTATGAAAAAGCATTTCAAATACAATACAAAATACCAGTTGTTTACCTCATTTTCAGAGTTATTTCTAATGAAACTGCATTAGCTACATTTGTTTTATAAGAGTAAAGTTTTACCCACATTTTAGATACATGTAACTAAAACCAGTGGATTACTTACCAAAGAAGTCAAATGAAAAGGGGTCCCTTCCACCAAAAAACTCCCTGAAGACATCATCTGGGTTGCGGAATGTAAATCCAAAATCAAATGGAATATCATGATGATTTCCACCTGCAAAAAAACAGTTAGATTTCAATTACCTTCACACATTCTCACTAATAAGAAAGTTCAGGCTTATATGGTACTCGAATCATCTAAAAATATAAACCATTTCTAGAATTTCTCTTTCAGGTATCATTCAAATTAAGTACACACATTATATTTTATAACTGTTCTTCTGTTTTCAGATAACAGTAATACCTTTCACAATAACTAGAAAAATTGTAAAACAATTGTGATCTCAATTTTCAGAAGACTGAATTTTAGGCCTTCATATAGATATTTCCAGATTTCTATCTTGAAAAGAAAGCTGCAGAAAATGACCTTTCGCCAGAATACAGAAAGCAAAGAACTGCTGGTTGTCAACATACCTCCACCTCCATTTATTAGGCCTTCCTTTCCATATCTGTCATAGATGTCACGTTTTTTAGCTACAAGGAAAAGTTGTACATCATGTCAGTAAATAGGTACATTGGTTTTGAGGAAAAAAAAATACTTAGCAGGTATTTTCAGTTAAACATCTTTTCAAAGCTAGTTTATTGAAGAAAGTTCTGGCATATAACTGCTGAACGTTTTTAATGAGGATTGCCAAAGCAATTTAGGTTCAGAAAGAACAAGTACCAAACTTCATACTCACTACCATTGAATTGTAGAAGCTCTGGTCCTGTTGTACCAGAAAAAGTTTGGTATAAGGACAAACTTCACATGGAGGTTTGCCTTTAAGAAGAATACTTTCTTCTCTGCACGGGTACCATGCCAAGCTTTAAGGCTGTGAAGGATCTCTGGGCTTCAACCTGCTCCTCAACACAAGTCTAATCACAAAGTTCATCACATCTTGCCTGAATAAAAGCCCTGATTGCATCAATTTCCAAGAGAAGATTCTACAGTCTCTCTTGAAAACAGATCCAGTGCTCAGGCACTCATTTACAATTCCCTTCCTTCTATCCCACTTGCAAACCTTGACCATTGCCTCTTTTCCTTTTATTGCACAAGACCGAGCCCATTGTGAGAGAGTTATGAGAACGGAAGAACAGTGTTTATATGAGTGACTGCAAAACCCCTAAAATTAATTGCAACCACTTCTTCTAGCTTAATAATGGAGAATGAAGTGATGTTATAACGTGCCATGGAAGGATGTGACTCAAACTGCTTGCTCTCTATTATTTTAGAAGGCATGGAATGACTGCATTGCAGACCAGCCTTACAGTATTCGTGAGAAAGGGGAGAAAAATGAACTCTACGTTAATGCACAGGATCAGATGGCACTGTTGGTACTGGAAGGGAATCTGAAGAGGTTAAAGAGGCAGACAGCTTATTTTGCTTGCACTAGTGTGGAAGTATCAGCCAAAAACCAGTTCGTGCATTTGATTTTAGACTCTTAATATTATCACACTTTTCCCACTGGAACCTCTTCAGTGAAAGATATTTTTTAAATTTAAATAGCATCACTGAAAGAACATGCAGTTACCTCAAACAGACGCTGGAAAGTAAAATACTTTTGACTAACAGGAATTAAAATTTTATTTAATGGTCATCATCTCCAAATAACAGAAACTTTCATCAGGTTCACACACACACACAAATCCCCAAAGCTTGGTACATCACCTGTATTGCCTTTCTAGAAAGTAATTTTTAAAGACAGGAGATTAACCTACCCATCAAATAAAGAAGACCAAAGCAGGAAGGCAGATAAACTGTCAGGAGCAGGAAACAGCATGGATGACCTGAGGGCTCAGAAAGCCCAAAGTTCATCTCGAAAAATGTTACATTTTTGAAACCATCAGGGACTTGTCTTCAATGATCGCCTAATTTCAGTAGTCTTTGCTTATGTAATCCCTTACAAAACTATTCTTCTGCCAAAAATCTGTCAACATTCAAGTCTGTAATAGTGTCAGAAAATTTCATTAAGTTTGCAGAACAGCTGACTGCCTCTCAACTACTGGGCTTAGGATTCTGGTATCCCTGCTGCACAAATAATTGTTAAGACACCAGCAACTTAGGATTTGGTCTAGATCCAAAAACTGGCAGCACTTTTACAAGATGCTCTAAAATTCTAGCAGTGTACTGTTTCCAAAGAACTTAAGAGATCTGTATAACAACCAGACCAGTATCCTATTTTGATCTTGCTCAAAAAAATTAGTTTAAGAAGTTTAAGGATAGAGTACTCTAAAAGACAAGTATACAACAAACTAACAATAAATTCTGTTTCTCCCATGTCAATTAAGTATCAAAACCAAGCAAAGAAACACAGTGTACATGACTGCAGCTCAGTAAATCAGGCTGAACTCTGAAAGGTAATCTAGATGCTGCTAGTGCTTTAAATATAGCTTTCCCATGCTCAGTCTCAGGTGAAATCAAGGACACTTCAGAAATAGCATATAGACAGCTGCAGTCAATTACAGAGGAAAATAATCAAAGTATCTTAAATCACTTTGTTATGATTCAGACTGCTTTTGTCAGAACACTGGCAAAAGTTAATGATACTCTTCAAACAAAAAGACATGGGTGAACTGTAAACTGCATTCCTGCACTACATGGGTCAGACTAAACATCTCTTTCAGAACAATTCAAAATAAACACTATCTTTAGTATCACAGTTGATTGAATTTACCGAACTCACCCAAATGCAGTCTGAACTTTCAGTAAGGTTTACAGTATACTTGGGCTTTGTCAAGACTAGTTTACTGTTACAAGAACTAGAAGCAGTAAGCCCAACAGTAGATACTTCAGAGTTGGTCTAGCTTGACTTTTATTGGATAAACACAATAATATCCTTATACTGATGGTAACACTGGCTTTACCTGCTAAGATAAAATTAATCTTGGTATTCACAGATGTCTCTTCAGAAATTTTTGAAGAGGGCCTGGCAGACACAGAATTTCAATTTCTAGAATAAAGCTAGTTTGGTTACTCATCTAGGGAGATCCTGAAACTCTTGTTTCAAAATTTCTGCTTATTCTGTCTTATCTGCAAGCTTTTCTCCTTCCTGTCTTTTGGAAAGCAAGCAGCCAAGTTGGATAGCAAAGCAAAATTACAATATTCCTTTAAAGCATCATACATCAACATTTTTAATCTGATACCCAGAATAGAGACAGGCAGATCAAGTGCCCTTTTAAAATACCCACCATCTGACAAAACTTCATAGGCCTCAGCCACTTGCTTAAACTGCCGTTCCGCCTCATCTTTGTTGTCTGGATTTTTATCAGGGTGCCATTTTAGTGCCAATTTACGGTACCTGAGTGGAAGGAAAACAAAGGATATTTTACTCGGAAATAACGGAATATGCTAAACAGAGAAACACAAAATGTTTCAAACAAGTTGTCAGGTACTGAAGTATTTAGAAACGGTGCTTTGGATCTTGGACCTAGGCTGGTATGAACAGATTCTGCAGGTACACAAAGAACCACCTATGCAGACACACTTTAAACAACAAAGTGGGTTTGGGGTTCTTTACTTATCTTGAAATTATTCCTGTGCATTTCTGATGATCAACATCTGCCACACCTAAGCAAAACATTCCAAAACATCTCTGCTCTGGGCTTCTCCTTAGAGCTGTATAATTATTCAGTACCACAAAAAACCATGGGAAGCATTGAGAAGGACCTGGTACATTTGAAGCATCTGGTACAGCCAATGTTTATAAAGCTCTAAGAAGACTACGTCGATACCAGACTGTGGCAGCACCCTAACAGCAACATCTTCTTCGACTGATCTGCACACAATTCTAATCCTCAAATGAAACATATTAGGCAAAGTGTTCATAACTACTTGGAGGGGCAAAGCTACGTTTGCACGTAGGTTGATGTGGAGTGCTTTGTACCTCCAAGATCACAGTCCAAACACTTGAGCTGACAAAGCAGCATGTGCAGGAATTTGCAAAAGAACAAGGGAGGACAAAAAAGCGTGAACCCAGAAACCACGTAATTATATTTGTTCCTTAAAATACATAACATATACAGCAGGGTACTTACGCTTTTTTGATATCTTCTGCAGAGGCGTGCTTCTGCACTCCCAGAACTTCATAGTAATCCACCATGTTTCAGTAGTTGTCTTGTTAACAACAGCTGAGTCTTTCAAGTCCTGTAACAACAACAACAACTTGTTAATGAAGCCTGCCCAGTACTGCTTCTCGTAACAGTCAGGTAGGAGCCTGGTATTGTCTAGTACCAAACCTGATCTAAGTGAGACAAAGTTCAAACATTTCAACCTCCCAAAAATAAAACTACTTTATTTTAGGCCAACAGATCAAATGATTATTTAATTTGGATTTTTATGTTCTTTAATCCCACTGAAGCACAGTACACAAACACAGATAAGAGCAGTTCCTGAACCAAATTAGACTGAAAAGCTAAATTTAATCAGTATATTAAGAGTATCTGGATCATGGTTTTGATGTAGATATTAATAACTTGGAATGCAAAAGTTCACCTAATGTTAACTATGACACCTGTCATGTCTTAAGCACATATGAGCATAAACTAAGGGACCCATCTTTCACCTCTGCTCTTCAGCACATTATTTCCATTGAGATGCTCCCTTCAGAAAAGCAATGTATATGCAGGGTCTCAAAAATGTAAAACTCCACCCATTAATTCCAATAAGCATTGCCTGTACTCAAACTTTGACAAAAAAATTGCTGTTGCCAAAGCTAGTGAATACCATTTGCTTCCTTTATGTTTACTAAGAGAAGCACTTAGCCAGGCAAGATCGTTCCAACTGCAAGGTTAACCAACCAACTCAAGTACAGAGGCACCAGGTGTTTCTTAGTATAAAAGCATAGTTTCCACCAGAGTCCTAAGAAACCTAAAGGTCAAAAGAGAAAGCAATTCAAATACTGGCAGTTTCTTGTCAATATTAGAGAATAATTACAAGGAACAGTTACACTAACCATTACTCAACTAAATGACAACTAAGATCCTAAGAACCTTTCTAGAAGTTTCAAGAATGTTTCATGTCTTCACACAAAGGCTTCTCTCTGTTGCTGTAACAAGTTTCCATATTGCCAAAACTTCCAATCACTTTTCCATCCTACCACTGCTGCTGGTTTGGTTCAAGTTTTATGAACAAGGAAACTGTGACCTTTTCCAGGAGTTATCAACTTACTGCAGGGAAAGTCACCCAAAGACACTCAGAACATAACAATACAGCAATGTATTAGTCACATTTTCTTATCTCATGCATTAAGAACAAAAATTCATGGAAATAACTTTTCTCCCCTCAAGTAGTTCAGTGTTTTTCATTTTAGCCCAGGCAGTCTCATTTTCCTATTCTTTCACATAAATGCTGAAAGAAATAAGCATGATGTAGCCCAGTGAAATATTCTAAAATTAATTTACTGTACTAGTTTTACATGTATCTTTCAACATCCTGGAATATAAACATTAAAGAAAGACTTGCTTTTAAAATAAATTGGTACATCTGTAGGTTGCTGCTGTAGATTAAAGCTTAATTAACTTTAATTAGGGATGTGGTTACACACACATTTCCTCAAATGGCAAAACCAGTTTAAGATACCCTGCCATGCTACCTCCTCTCTCCAAACTACTTACAGACTTATTGGAGGACCTATGTGTTTAAAACTTGTGTGGTTTTAGCAATCTACTTAACCATACAGTCTCACAAACACAAAATTAAAGTGTAGCAGGTAAACAGCCCTTTGCCTTTTAAAGAAATCTCCACATCAAAAAAAAATAGTAAGGGTATAGTTAATACTGTGACCAACACCAAAGGAAGTTGGGGGACACGCATTAAAATTAACATTAAGTACGCCAATAATAATATACTAATGGCAGGGTTCAATATGTAAACATAGAGATTACCAAAAATATCCCAGGATATTTGCTATTAACTGGCCTCTCTAGTTTTGCTGTTTCCCACACGATTAGAACAGCTCTATGAACACAGAGGTGAGGAGCAAAGTCATTATCTGTTAAGTATGTTAACAAATCCCATAGCCAACCCTTATGAGCAACAGCATATATGGAACATACAGTTCACAGAAAGAAATTAGAAGGGAGGAATCTAGTGAGTCATGCTTAAGGACAGAGGTCAGAGTTCCTCCTAACAAGAGATATCACCCTAAAGCTAGTCAGCAAACAGCAGGAAGCCACAAGACAGGAGCACATACCATAAGCTAAGTGTTCTTTCCATATTCTCCTTTTCTTAAAATACAAGACTTCCATTAGATCTCCTTTCAATTCAGGTACTCAATTCCCTATCTTAGAGGGAAAATTTAAAACTCAAGCTTCTAACTAGAATAAGAATGTAGGAAAAACAACTTAGATGTAAAAAATAAACCACATCTTTTCCTAGAGAACTTTGTGCGCACAGGTAGTCATATTGAATTCAACACGTATTTTTTTAAAACACTTTGCTATTTGTTTAAAAACAATACTGCAGTGCTGTTAAGTTCAGACTCAATACGGACACCAATATATCCTAGGTAACAGAAGCCTGAAGGTGTGCAAAAACAAATGCTGAGGCAACACGATCACCTCTTAGCAGATGACTCTGACCCTAAAATCAACTCCTTCAGGAACAGAGGAATCATTTGTTTCAAATAAATGTTTGGTGATTGCATATTCTGTGTTTAGTGAGTGTTATTGGTCACTTTTTACTTGCCACTAAAATAGAATCTGGAATACAGACAAGACAGCAGCTTTCTAAAGAAAACAAATTGTTAATATTCTCCTTCTTCTAATCAAACAGTCAAGTGGCAGTAAGAATTCATCTCTGATTTATTGTTACTTCTATCTGCTAGTTATCACAAAGCATTAACTGTACTGCTGAAATTTTAGTTATCATAGGAACTTTTTTATGCAAAAGTTTTTAAAATATTTACAACAAAATTCATCTGCAGGGTTTTTTTGTCCAGCTTACAAAAAAAAGCATCAGCTAATATTTAGCCCCTCAACAGTGACTAAGAGTGACCAAAAAAACCACACACATGCCCACAAACCCCTTCACCCCAAAAAACCCAACAACACTCACAAACTAGAAAATACCTCTGTCTGCAATCTTTTCAGGACAGAATTATTTAAAATACTAACTCAAGGAAACAGCCACCATCCGCTTATAATAAAACAGAATATGGACGACCATTGACTTAGAAGATGGTCAATTAAAAAAAAAAAATCAGTATTTTTAAGGCTAGTAGAATCTGCATGGTGAAAACGCCTAGATGTTTCGAAGATGCAAACCATAAACCTCCCTGCAAAATACCACTCAACTGTCCAACCAAAATGACATGACAAAAATCTTCTTCCAGCACCAAATCTGTCACATGATTTCTCTCCAAATATACAAGCAAGGCTCATTAATTAGGCACTCAGTTTTTTCCAAAGCCAGGAAGAAGCCAGCCCACATTAGCTGATTTCCTGCCTCCATCCACAGAAAATCTTCAAAGTTTCAGAAAAAAAGATAAGCAAAAGAGAAACTCCAACTGAAAGATGTTTCATGGCCTTCACGTTTGCTTGCAAAAATCTGCCTTTACTGCGCCATGTTTACAGTGTGCTATCAGCTACCCTAACTCCTTCTTTGGGGCATGAAAATCCAATAGACCAATGTTTATGGGAACTAAAAGTTTCCATAGTTTATAGATTTCTCAGTCACCACGGGAGAAGGCGGCTTTGTTGTGGCTTACGGAGCCGTGGCCCTGAACACTCCTACTGACTCAAGGCAACGGAAAGGGGCACATGACCAGGCTCGGGCCCTCCTCGTACAGCTCAGCCCAGTGCTCGGTCAGGGCTATCCCAAAACCCAACCCATAAACTCTCTTTACAGCACAGTCCTCAGCTACGTAAAAGGCATAAGAAGTATTACAGAAGACAGACATGCAGAGAACTCTAAACCTTTGTAAGGTCAGATGACAAAGAAAAGCAAGTAATCAGACAAACAACCAGAAGGGATTACAAAGCAACACCCCTAACTAAATACAGAAGGGGAGGAAAGTATCCAAACAAGAAATTCTTAGAGCAGCCAGGAGGGAATTCAGACAGCAAGGGGCATGCGACCTTTGCAGTCAGCTTAGTCAGAAAAAGTTATCTATTTCTGGCCAAGCAACGGGCAGCACGGAGAGTCCTGAAAGATGCCAGAATAGCTCGAGCTTAGTGACTAGGGCAGTCACCTGGAGAGCAGGATGGAGTTCCCAACTCCTGATTCATGCAGTTCACAGAAGCAGCCAGTCATCAACATCCTCTGCAAGTCACACAGCTATCCAGTTCCCAGTACCTGCCTGCTTTTGATGAACATATCTAAAGGATTGCATTCTCCAGGGAACACAGGAGGAATAAACACCCTGTTGTGACCCCCAGTTCAGTCTGACTGCACTCACAAAGATCCACTGTGCTAGCACTGTACAAGAGCTAACACAAACATGCCCACATTGTTTAACAGAAAATTTTTCAAAGAGGAACTTTAAGAATGCTAAGGAACAAAAAAAGAGTTCCATTAATTATGAGTGCTAGAACAAAGAGCAAGAAAACCTGTATAAATTTTGGGATTAATTAATCTAACAAATACATTTAAACAAGGCACATTCATGCAGTGTAGTGCAGACTAAGGCATACTAAAAACTTCAATGATTTTAACTTCTACTTACCCAAGCTTAGAAAAACTGTCACAGTTTAACTTAATAGGTTCCTGAAATTTATTGTTTCAGGGAAAAATGTAAATTTACCATATAATTAAAATTAATAAAATTCAAATAGCCATGTTTATACCCATTATTTTAATACTCCCACAGCATCCCCAGGAGATGAATCTAATAAAGCAAACATTCCAAAAAGCTTAGTTTAATCTCATGTTTACAACAAACATCCTGCTTCTATGTCAGACAGCACAGTGGATTTGGATACAGTTATTATTATATGAGAGGATGCAGTTCATACAGGGAGAAGGTAGCTGGGCTGACTGCTTTACATTGCAGTTCATGTTCCATTGTAAAAAAGCCAGCAACAACAAAACTCCACCACAATCAAACAAGAGACACCTGTACAAGACCCTCACCCCTTAAGACAAGAAGTTACAAAGAACCCTGTCCATTCCCCTCCTCCCCAAGCACAGCAAGACACAACTCCAGCAAGAGTTACAGGACTTGGTCTATATTACTGCCTGGCACATGGAAAGCCTGTAGAGAGCAACAAGAAACCATTAAAAAACAGTGAACCAACCAAAAATGGAAACAGAAGAAATCCAAAATCTTCATCTGTGAAAGAAATGTAAACTGGCTAACAAAACCCAGGAAAGGATGTTGATCAGTGAACAGGCCACTCTCACTCCCTTGGCTGATACTCTCCTGCTTATCCATCTAATCTCTGATTGAGGGGGACTTATTCATGACCTTTTCTTAAAGCAAAAGAGTATTTTTCCAAAACACAACAACCCAGGTGTCCAAACTTGGCATTGTGCCACAAATCTGGAACACTGGCACCCTCCTAAAACTAACCTTAAAAGGCTATTTTATACAAAGTAAAAATATTCCTACCTTATTTTTTAAAATGTATGATCTGTTTGATTAAGCAATTAAAACCAGTGAAAGCCTCAACCAAAAGATCAGACCCAGACAGTTTCAGACAAATAATCACATGCAATCAGATGATCCTTTAGGGAAAAGAAAATAGTTTAAAGTTTCTACACATTTCCCCTGAAGTGTTTTCAGTCATGATAACTTTATTTAAGCCAAACAGAAAAAAAAAAAAAAATCATTAAAGCAATGAGCAAGTTCTTTTTCAGAGTGTTGACAGGCAGTCATAGACTACATTTTAAAACAGAAAAAAACCCTCTCATTAAAAGAAATAAAGTTTTAATAAAAGCTGGCTGCAATGTAGGCATGAATGGCTTCAGACTTATTATATGACCTTTAAGATCCTTGTTAAGTACTGAGTACTCACTAATACCAGTGGGATTTCAGTATTTATTCAGAATAAACAGAAAACATAAATGAAACCTACAACTAGTAACTGTAGGAGTGAAATGCATATGCATGAATTATTTCTTCCCTAGCAGTTAAATAGAAGCAGAATAATTATTTCATTAAGCCCAAAATGTAAGAAAAATCTAACATCCACTCAAATGTATTTCATCAAAAGAAAGTATAATTTAAATCTACTAATACCCTCAACTACAGATTTATTTTAAATCTATCTTGAAATAAACAATCATCATATGCAAGATACAACAAGTTTTGACATAGTTAAGTAATTTCTCACTAATCCTTTCATTCCTTGAATAAGACAAAGGAAAAGCTGTTGACAGAAAACGTTTTCAGGACACAGCTGAGAGGTTCTTTACAAAAGCTATTAGAGAAATGGAGCACTTCCTACTTAAGGAGCACAATGCTAAAATATAAACCTCACACAGCTAAGTTGCAAATTAAGGCAATGCATTCCCTTCGATGCCTCACTACATGGCTAAGGAACAGCAAATGTGCTCCTGCAAGTCTGGAAGTTCAGGGCACGGGCACGGGCGAGCCGCACCTCCTCCCCAGCCAGCGGCACAAGAGCAGCTCCGGCTCACACGGGTGGCTGCGCTCGGCGCTCAACCCGCTGTGACATTTCAGTCGATTCCAGGCCCCAGCTGCGACGCCTCTGGACTGGGCACAACGCAATCACCACCCTCGTACCACGCAACCTCAGCTCAAACCTCACTGCACCAATGAGCCAAGCACAGATGCAAAACAAACCAAAAACCTGGTATTTATCTCCTCGGGATAGTCCATGTACTGTTAGGAACTCCTGCATCCTTGGTATTAAGATGATGATTTAACCTAAGTTGTTCCCTCTCTCCACATACATTCCAAAACTTCTAATGGATGAAAGAATACAGTTGGTAAAGAAATGTATCTACGAAAAAAAAAAATCAGTAGCAAAACACATTCGCTCTCTAACGAAAACTTTACAGTGTCACACAGAAGTGAAGCCTTCCATGCCTTCTCCCCAAGTCCAGCCAAGATAATTTAGCAAACTGCATCAATCTGGGAAAGACAGGAGAGAATACCAGAGAGAGAAGCTGTCTGGGTAAGAACATGCTGTAGTTTGGAAGCACAAGTGCTAAAAAGACGGAGAACAAATCTGATGGAGAACAAGGGGAACTTTGCAGTTTACAGATAAATAAATTATTATTACTACTGCAGTCTAAACAGTTCTGCCAGTGAAAGTTGCAATTTAAATTTCTCCTCCAATAGAGACTATTTAAGAAAATTTAATACTAATTTAACTTCCACTTACAACACTCTTTTACTCTCCACTGAGAACTCAACATGGGAGCCAAGAGAAGTAAAAAAAGTTAGACCAGTGTCGTGCAATAGTCAAAATTTTGGTTGTTTAAAATTTAAAAAAAAAAGTAATCAGAGATAAGATCTATAAATACATTTACTCATTGGTCCAAACAAATCTTCTTTGACAACATAATCCATCAAACTAAATAGCATTTTAACTACCAAGCTCTTGATCGTCAGCTGAACATAAAATCCCTAACTGGAGTACAAGGATCTCCAAAGAATAAACAAAAATTAAGGTCAGCAGGCAGCAGGGACTGCAGCCTCTGCTGCAGGACCAGAGAGGTAGAGCCTTGCTTCATTCCAGCTGTTCCCTCTGTGTCAACACCTTGTTCTTATAACTTTTTGACACTTTATATCCTAAAACCTCTTGGGTTTGATCACTGGCAAGGCACTGTCCCAAGCCTGACCATTTGCATATTAGCACTGTTATAAACTCAGCTTTCATATTACTGTGCCTAAGTAGAGTTTATTATTATCAGAATTTAAAACAAATTTGTTCAACGTTTTGAATCTTTTCTAACATCTCTGTTAGCACGGCTCAAGCCTGCAGTACATGTTTTCAGCAGACAAGGAGAGCTCCGACGGCAACGCAGCATAAAGTGTTGCTGCAAAAAAGAACGCTGGTCATAAATCACTTCTCAGCCCACTGTCCTCTCCGAAGCCCAGCAAATACTGACAACAAACAGTGTTCCTTACCTGGCAGTATCAATTTTCAACTCAGCTCGGAAGTTGGCAACAGCGAGTTCAAAACACCCGACCTCTGCCGACCTCACCCACAACAAACCTCGCTACTGACCCTACGCCGAGTAATAAACACTGCGCAGAACGTAACTAAGCCACTTGTACTGGGGGAGAAAAACAGTGCGATTAGCTTAGAATCATCAAGGTTGGAAACGACCTCTAAGATCATCCAGTCCAACCACCCCCCCCCAACACTACCACTGTATCCCTTTAAATCACTAAACCACAACACCCGGCGCCACATCCAGACACCTCTTAAATACCTCCAGGGATGGTGACTCCACCATCTCCCTGGGCAACCTATTCCAATGCCTGATCACCCTAAAAGTGAAAAAAAATTTTCTAATATCTAGTCTAAATCTCCCCTGTCTGAGCTTAAGGTCATCTTCTCTGGTCCTCTCACTGCAGGTACGACAGAAGAGTCCGGCCCCCACCTTTTCCTTTCAGGGAGTTGTAGAGAACGGAAAAAAGAAGGACATAATAAAGCTTCACAAACCGCCAAGGCAGTGCCCTGCGAATAAGAGGACTTGAAGATCTGTTTAACGAACCGAGGCTCGCCGTCACCTTTTGAAAACTGAAACCACTACGAGCAAGGAATGAAAATGCGGACTTTTTTTTTTTTTCCCTTGCGGCGAACAGGCGCCAATGTGAGCTGGGAAGGAACGTCCCGGGATTTGCCCCGCTCCGACTCCCGGGGGAGCCTCGGGCAGCCGCTCCCTCCCCGATCCCCGAGCCTCAGCAAGGCCAGGCAGAATCTCCGCGGCTCCCGGGGCCGCTCCGGCACTGCGGGGCCTGAGCCGGCCGCGCCGCGAGGCCCCGGTACCAGGGACGCCGCTGCCGAGCACCGCGCCCCACGCAAGCGCCTGCTCCCCCTGCCCCCCGCACGGCCGCGGCCGGTTCCAGGCCCATCTGCCCGGCACTCACCCGCCGGTGGCTCCTCAGCGCGACCGCCGGTCCTGCCCGTCCGCTCCCGCCGGGACAAACGGCAGCGGCCGCAAACAGGAAGCGCCGCCAGCGCGCGCCGTCACTTCCGCCCCGCCGCTTCCGGAAGCTTCTCGAACGGCCCCGCCAGATGTCCCGTGTGAGCGGAGAGCGCCCCCTGCCGGCGGCTGGCGGCACTGCGCCGGGGCGGGGCTTCGCGCGGACTGGGCGGGGCTTCGTGAGGGAGGGGCGGGGCTTCGTGAGGGAGGGGCGGGGCTTCGTGAGGGAGGAGCGGTGCAGGGCGGTGCGTCCGCACAGCCCAGGGGAGCCGCGCCCTGCCCACGGAATGGTAGCGCGTCTGCTTGACGTGGGGGTGTTCAGTCATAGTGTTGGAAATGATACAACTTACAACATTTCGTGTGTAAGGGGTTTGCTCGCCTTTGCCCAGGGGGAGGGGAGTTGAAAGTTCTTTCTAAGACTCTGTTCACAGGGCGAGGCCTGATGATCTTAACATCTACAGATTGGGAGTAGCCAGAAAGCTACACAGGAGATAAGCGACCATTACGGAGCAATTAAGGAACATTATCCCCAAACATCACCCCCTGGAGCAGGCGGAGACACCTGGTCTGGGAAAGGACTGATAAGAGAACCGAAGAATGAGGATGACATTAGCATCGAAGGCAAAGGGATCAATAGCCAATAGGAGATCGAATACTAAGAATTGTGTAATTTAAGACCAATGTACGTATATTTCTTTGGGTTTTGTCTGTATAAAGATGGGAAACATTGGGTAAAATGTCATGTGTGATGGAATGATTCTCACTGCACAACCCGGGCATGTGTGGATGAAATTATTTCTATTGCACATCCCGGCCAGAATAAAGTAATGCCTTGATTCTCTAACACTGAAAAGATGTTGGAGAGTTTCTGTTTTTCCCGCAGTTTCGGTGACAATAGGTTGGACTCAATGAGGTCTTTTCCAAGGTCTGTCCCAATCTAATTGACAGAGATCTTTTCCAACCTAATTGACTCTGTGTTTCTGTGAAGCAATGCCCAGGTGGGTAGCTGAGGGAAAATTAAAGGAAAAAAAAAAGAATAATTTTAAGAAACACTCTGAAAAGGTGAGTTTGACTGCTAGAAGTGAGATGACAAAATTTCTTCCCCTTTTGTGTCTTATCTAACTCTCAAAAACTGGGGGTGCCAAGAGGATGGAGCCAGGCTCTGCTTGGTGGTGCCCAACACTGGAATATGAGGTAACACGTGGAAACTGATGCACAGAAGTTCCACCTAAACATGAGGAAGAACTTTTTTCCTATGGAGTGACCGTGCATTAGAACAGTGTCCAGAGAGGCTGTGGAGTCTCCCTCACTGGAGGTGTTCAAGAACCGTCTGGACGCAATCCTGAGCCATGTGCTCTGGGATGACCCTGTGTGAGCAGGGAGCTTGGACCAGATGACCCACTGTGGTCCCTTCCACCCTGACCCATCCTGGGATTCTGTGAGGGAAAATGCAAAAGCAATGGCCGGGTGTGGTGCTGAGAGAAAAGGTGAAAAAACAATTAAAAATTTAAGAAACACTCTTTCAATAGGTGAGTTTGGCTACTAGAGATGAGGTAATAAACTTTGTTCCCCTTGTGTGTTTTACTGTAGTCTCAAAAATTGTAACTCTGGCACAGAATTCCTCTGAGGCCTCCACTGGACAGAGTCCTGCGCTGGGTGAATGTATTGGAGCATCCTTTGGGTTATATTCAAGTATGTGGTTTTCTGAGGGTCATGGCTGAGACCAAAGTATAGGCAGCAAAGTTAGTATTCTGTTTTTAAGATGTAGACTTTATCCATGCTTTAAATTGTTGTAAAATTATATTTCTTGCCTTTCATTTTAAAAGTGGAGGAGGCATTAATTTACAGATCACCAAAGTGAAATTAGAGATTTTCCGCACCTAAAATGTGTGCTTCCCAAATAAAGTCAATTAAAAGGCTACTCATTAGTTAGGAGGTGTTTGTGTGGGACTGGAGTCAGTTCAAAAAGACAAAAGCCAGCTTGGAATAAGGCTGAGGAACACCTAAAACAAATCAGCAGGGTAAGTAGTAGGACAAGCCTAAGTATGGGCTAGATGCTTTGGGGAAATGCAAGCTTCAAAAGAAGTATTGTTGATTATTGATGCTAAGTTGTGGTCATGGAAACAAGTCCTCAAAGTTAGATCAGAGAGACACCTTGCTCCATTATTAGTTTCTCATCAGCAAGTAGCTATGAAGTCCGAGTTGTGGATCCAGTTGAAAAGAAAAAACCAAATGATTAGTAGGTTAGACTGGCTCTTCCCAATGGGTGAGGTTCAGACCTCAGAGGATCTGCAGCCTAGCAAGTGCAAAGGCAGGCAGTGGGCCAGTACTGTGAGATCACACAAAATTTTGATTTCATGCTTTAAGCATTTCTTGATGTGGAAATAAAGGTTTTTCCTCAACTTTTCATAACCTATTACAGGGGAGAACAAAGTATGAAGAGTCCTAAAAACCCGAGCTGCAGTAAACAAAATAGAAGTAGCACAAGGCAGTTTCTTTGCTTTAATTGTTTACAGAACAGATTATATACTAAAGTTAAGGTATGATGGATGCCAACCATAAAACTTTCTATTTATCCAGACAAGCAGAACATGGCAAATCAGCATGATTCCATATGGAATTACGGGGTTGAAACCAAAGCACTGTCTACATCAACACAATCAGGACCATGGCTTCTCTAACACAATTGTTATCACTACATAATATGCCCATAGATTTTGTAGCACTCTTCTGACTCTAGGCAGCATAGCCCTGCTTTAGCACCCCTCAGATATAGGAATAATATTCGGGAAAGCTTAGAGACCAATTTTGCATTTGGAGAAAGTAAGGTATGAGAAGGTAAAGTGCTTGCTCATAGCTGAGGGCAGGGTGAACCATACGAGATGCAGTTTGGCATTTTCTACACCAAAACACTGAAAAGGTAAATAAATGTTTCCAAATGAAGTTATAGATGCAAAAAATAGAGTATGTAATTATTTAAAAAAATCCAAAATATATTTTATTTGGTTTATGCTTGTCTTTGAAGTGGGATGTGAAGACATTTCCTGAGACTTTGCAGAATGGGCAGTTTGCAGATGAACCAATTATAAATATTTATTAGGGCACCCTTTTTTTTTAAGCTTATGATCTTTGATAGTTCAAATTATCTCTAACACTAAAAAATAACAAGAATTCTTTATTTTTTAGAATTTTGCTTGTATTGTGCACATGATAACTTAGTTTTCTGTTCTCTATTACAGGGAAAGGCAGGTGATTTCACTTGAAACAGCACATGGCAAAGCCCACCAGAAGAGGCCTGGCCAGATCCAGGTGAGTGTGCAAAGTCAGTATCCCCAGAACTCCTGAAGTAAAACATGGCCCCAGCTTGTCCCCATGTGATCTGAGCCAGCTTCTGCAGAGCCACTTGCTTGGATCTCGTGTTCTGAGATGTACTACCTTGCACCTGTGAGCACCAGGTTTGCTCAGCTCTGGGACTGCACCCTGGCAAAAGCCAATCTCACCATGTCTGCAGGAGGCAGCTCGGGCTGGCACAGAGTGCCACGGGACATCCATCGCTTTGGTGACACTCGGGAACAATGGGACAGAGGTAGCAGCTAAAGGATTTCTATTTATGTTTCAATCTTAGGAGTTGGGGGAAGTAATTCCAGAGACTCCAGGCTGAGACTGCCTGTAACCCAGCATCCATCAGACTGCTCCTACCAAAGGAAGAAGTTTCTACCTCCCACCTGTGGTTCAAGCTGCCCTTTTGTGGTCGTAAATGACCTTGGTAAACGACCAAGCATTCCACCTGAAGTGATCTTGACATGACTGATTTTGAAGAGATCGGTGCCTGCCCCTCCTCTTCCCCTCACGCAGTTGTAACTACCATGAGGTCTCCCCTCAGTCTCCTCCAGGCAGAACAGACCAAGTGACCTCAGCTGCTCCTTGTATGGCTTCCCCTCCACCATAGTCGTAGCCCTCCTTTGGATGCTCTCTCTAGATCCTATATTGGTAGTGCCTAAAACTTCCCCAGGACTTGAGGTGAGGCCACCCCAGTGCAGAGCAGAGCGGGACAATCCCCTCCCTGGCCCGGCTGGACGTGCTGCGCAGGAGAAGTCCAGGGTCAAAACCGCACGACCGTCTCCCCTGCCGGCAAGGAAAAACTGCCCACCCCCTAAGCTAAGAACTGCCAAACTCCCGTTCCCCTCCCCTCCCCAAACGATTTCAGTGGATTTCATGTTAGAGCGATCGGCTACTCCTTTTGTTTCTTAATCGCTGTCTATTCACCTAGAATGCAGCCCCCCTCCCCCTTTCCAGCGTCTTCCTGACAACAACGGGAAGAAATTCTCTGAGAAACCTAACCCACAACAACTTCCCATTGACCAGGACCCCCAGGTTCCTTTCCGTGGCACTGCTTTCCAGCCTCTCCTTCCCCAGGCTGTACACGCACCCAGGGTTGCCCCGTCCCACGTGCAGAATCCAGCAGTTGCCCTGGGTAAATTCCATACGGTTGGTGATTGCCCAGCCATCTGATTTGTCCAGGTCTCTGCAGGGCCTCTGAAGGAATCTGCAGTTCCTCCCAATTTAGTGTCCTCGGCAAACTTCGTACATCGCTTCGAGTCCTGCATCAGTCAGTTCGGAGGATGTTGAAGGGCACAGGGCAGAGGCTGGGGCCCTGTGGAACCCCTCCAGGGACCGCTCAGGAGCCCGGTGTAACCCCATCCACTGTAACCCTTTGTGCGGAGCCGGGAGCCAGTTGCTCGCCCTTCACATGGTGTGTTCATCCAGCTGTGTGCTGGACATTTTGTCCAGAAGGATCGTGTGAGAGTATCGAAAGCTTTACTGAAATCCAAATTATGTAACTGGCTCATTAACACGTTTAATTAGATCTGTTTATAGAACTAATGAAAATGAAAGGTTTTGGAACCAAAATACCTTCAAAGGTATTTGCTAAAGTATGAAGTCAAAGTGTTCTATGTTTTTATGGCTAGCTGCTTGCAGCAGAAGCCGGGAGTACTGTGTTAAGGGGCATTAAATCTGATGTTGGTGGCAGAGTATCAACATTACAAAAACAAAAGAAGGTCTGATGGGTCCGTTAAAGCTGGTATCAAAGATCCAGGCTGATATCCAAGTGCTGAATCATGATTCAGAATAAACTCTGCTGTCAAAGGGTCTTCAACTCTCACCTAGGAACATGAGGGAAAGGTCTCTGGTTCACTTCACCTAACTTCAGCTGTCTCAAAGTTAAGCATCTAGTTTAAGGCCATTGGCTGTGAAGAGAGGAGGAGGAGGGGGCACCTCCAGGGCACAATTCATTCCACCCGCTTTGGAGATGCATTTCCGTAACGAAAGATCCGCCCGCCGGAGCTCTGTCCCGGGGCCGCCTCTCTTCTTCCCAAGTGCCTCGACAGCCTCCTTACAGACGGCTGAAGTTAAGTGAGATGAATTCAGGCCTAACTGGTAGCTATCACCTAATGATGGAAATCATGTGGCAGCATTCCAGGAGGTATTACCAATTCACATAGTTCCCAGATTCTTTTTTTAAACCATCTTTTATGATTTATGGAGGTCAATTATGTAAAGCCCATCAGAACACAAGAAATGCTTAAAAATGCTGCATTAGAGAGACATTAATATTAGTCCTTTTGAGGTGGTAATGGCTGTAGCCTTCCCGGCCTGCTGCTCTGCCCTGCTGCTTAATGCATCCAGTTTTTCTATTTACAGATTTACAGATTCTATTTTTGGTATTAACAAAGAATATGAGCATATGTATCAAAGACTGTTCTCACATCATCTAATTATAGTACTGCTGGCAAAGTAATTCTGGAAAGTGCCACTTAATTAAATATAAGCATTAACTTTTTGCTGATAGCTTATCAGAAACAATTAGATGTGAAACATGGGCAATACATCTAGTGTTTAAAACTTCCAGTAGCAGCATTAAAAGCACAAAATAACCCATTTTCACTAGCATTCTCCAGTGTTTTTCTGCCAAGCATAACCTCAATTTTCATTGGTACGTTTCTTAGGTAATCTAGAGGCTGCAAGTTTATCTGGACTCCTCTTTATAAGCAAAAGCTTGAGCCAAGTGGATGGTTTTGAAAATGGTTAAACCATTTCAGCATAGCTGATGTTTTTGCCAATTCCTCTTGAAACATCAGATATATTCTGCTGATTATTTGGGGTCTGCACAGAACAACCCAGGAACTGTTGTGGGCAGTCAGAAGATCTCACAGCTTATGCCGAGGGCTAATTCCTTGCAAGGACAGCTTGATCAGCATTTATGTTCATTAACCTGATCAGGGATATGCTTTCTTATCCACATGCCAGTGCCAAGTATTAGTTAATTCTATGTAATTTTCCATCAATAGCCAGATAGATCTACCCGATAATTAGACCTCAAATATCTCTGCAGAACTTTGAGCTCTGGTGCAGTTTGCCTGAAAGTGCAGAGGGAAAAACAGTAAGCAGAGCTGTAATGAAAAGAATTATTCTTAATGTAATGAAAATAATTATTCTTAATTAAAGACACAAGGGCTAGAAGGAGACAGTTCCTTCAGAAGGTTTGTTTGACAACATACAGCAAAGCTACATAGCAACTGAGGAGAGATGCTTTTCCCAGGTCTAACATTTGGGCAAGCAGCGGTAGCAAGATGATCTGAAATAACACCATCTGGTGAATGCCTGTTTCTTTCTTCAGCAATCAAGAACTATGTGTAACTATAAACAAAGCATAAAATAGAAATAATGCAAAACTACTTTTCAGTTAAATGTTACACAGAATGAACAAACAGCTGCTCTGGGAATGCAGAAAAGAATGATGTTAAATATAGCAGGACATTTGAGTACGCTGCTCCTATAAATACACCAACAAACTTTGCAAACAGAATGTATGTTTTCTACAGAGCTGTGGACAGGGAAACAGTCCCAGACTGGAGAGCAACTATTCTGGCAATAAATGTAGCAAAAATTTAACCACAACCCAAGAAAAGTTCATCCCTTGACAGCGTGAAATTGGGCTCCAGGACACGTGTGCCGGCCTTTATGGCCCATTCGTGACAGTCAGAACTTCCATGTTTTTCCTCTTTGACTGTCTGATGTGCTTTGCTGGATTCTGGGCTACCTGACCTTCAGAAGACAGTCAAAATACAGAAGTTGCACTTCTTGGATGTTTGATACTGGTGGTGTCAGAAGCAAATACACATTTAGGTGATTTAGCATTAGTCCTATGGTTTTTGCATCAATGTTTAGCATTGATAGCATCCTATCTATAAAAAACTGTGAAAATAATTCAGAGCTCAGTTTTTACTGAGTCTGCTATTTTGCATTGATAATATACTTGCAAAATCCTTGGAAAGTCAAAGCAACACTGGAAGCTGAAAAAGGAAAGCCACAAAATCTTAAATCCAACTCTACCTGGTAAATGCCACTGATGAACAACTACAGGCATCTGGCAAGGAAGAGAATTAGTGTCACTACTCAGTCCCCACGCACATCAAAGTCCACAAAAGGTATTTTGAAGATGCTGCTGGCTTCACTACCAAGTCAGAAAGATGATTAAGGTTTTGGAGTGTGTTATATGAGAGAGACTGAGAGAGCTGGGGTTGTTCAGCCTGGAGAAGGCTCAGATTCGTTAGTACTGTGCAGTAACAAGAGGCAATGGGCACGGGAATACAAGAAATATATTTAAATGTGATTTAAAATGTTTTATTGTGAAGTTAATTGAACACTGAAAACAGGTTGCCCAGAGAAATTGTGGATTCTCTGTCCACGGAGACAAAACTCCATGGGCAAGGTCTTGAGTAACCTGCTGTAGGTGACCCTGCTTTGAGCAGAGGAGTTAGACTAAGGTGATCTCCAGGCAGTCCTGCTGACTTCAACCATTCCGTGTTCTTTGAAATTGATTCAATTTGTGTAACTTCATAATCACTTTTTGCTTGGTATTGTCTCTCTACACATGAGAAATTGTAAGAGCTCTCCAGACTACCAAATACATACTGAAAAACAAGCAAGATACCAGGGCATTTGTGTTTTATTAATGTTACAAATTATGAAATGCCCTACAAGATGAGTTTTCTGTAATTCTATGTTTACCACAGTTTTAGTAGCAGGTTAGCTGAAGCAAATATGCTGCTATTTCTAAGCATTCAAAAATAAATATACACAATAATTATTTTAGAAATACTAAAGTGGAACTAAAACTGTATTTAGCAACGAAAATAATGAATAAGCAAAGGGAAGCAGGTAACTAATTATCAAAGGAGATATAAGTTAAATTGCACCTTCAGAGGGCCCCATGTGCTAAAATCTCAGAAGCAGCTGAAAGAGAAGTTTTTGTACATGTTTGCATCAGGATAGCATTCTCCACTATGAATTGTAGCTTCTCAGACTTTTATCCCTCGAGTTTTATTCTTCCCAGAGATTCTGAAGGAGTTTGTTCATAGCACAGCAAGCGTGTTGTTTGAAAGGCACACTGAAACAAAGCTAAACCTCAGAGCTGCAGCTTGTCTGGCAGAGTGGAACTTCACAGCTCGAAAGCCGAAGGTACAAATCGTCCTGAAGCAGCAGAATCAAAGGACTTGTTAGGGTTGGAAAAGACCTCAGTGATGACCCAGTCCAGCTGTTAACCCAGCACTGCCAAGTTCAGCACTAACCCGTGTCCCTCAGGACCACATCGACACGATTTTAAATCACTCCCAGGATGGTGACTCCACCACTGCCCTGGGCAGCCTATTCCAACAGCAGCAGCTCCAAAACCAATCAGCAGTTAGTATTAGCTTCTTTTAGAACCCATTCAGTACTATCAGTCTTTAACAAGAGAATGCCCAATTTAGTGCAAAAAATGAAAGAGTGTTTCTGCAGAATTTCAAGAAAACTCAAATTATTTTATTCACAAAGGCAGAAGTCAATAAAAATATAGATATCCTGATCAGTTTTACAGACCATGTTCATTTCTTCTCTCCTTCACTGACAGGCAAAGCATCATGAAAAAGAAAAGTAACAAGCATTTACATCACAAACCATTATTAACACAGATTTATGTATATGAGCAAATTTTTTTTGCATATAATTATAAATACAAAAAAAATTACAGGTCCAACAAAACATTCCTCTTGTTTTTTTCCTTTTTTTTCTGTGCTGTATTATTTTTCAGTGGTGAAAAGAGTATGTGCTGTCTCACTGGCATTTTCGAATAGTTTTTGGTATAAACTGAAATTTATGAGCTTAGTGCACTCAAAGCGTTTTCTTTGAATTCCAAACCCCTTATAGGATTAAAAGAGGATGTTTGTGCTATATTACTCCAGTGATGCCAAGAAAACCACATTGCTACTAATAGCATCAGGAAGCACTTTTTTTTTTTTAATATGGAGCACCTCCCACAAAAATACCTGAAGATATCCTCGTTATTCAAGTCAAACTTGTGTCAGCTCAGTGTTTATGCATGAAACTGGAGGAAAATCCTTCCTCTTTTGTAGATATACAAGTGTTCCCAAGAAATCACGAGTGAGTTTTGTTAAATTTAAACAAGTCTGGTTTTCAGAACCATGATGGAAGACAACTGAGATTAAGGAACATGGCCAATTATTTCTGTTTTGGTTTGCTGCGTTTTCTTTCTCAAAATCCAGCTAAATAGGACTAAACCCCCATCTGGAAAAACTCTCACTGAGATAAAGAAACCAAGTGCTAATTTTATTTCTTTACTCCACTTTTAACGCCTTTTCATTTTGTAGAGATGAAAAATTTGCCACCTCTTCCATCATATAAACCTTGACAAAAATATTTTTAGAACACACTACAAAATTATAAACCCAAACTTACTTTAAAACAAAAACCAATCAGAAAATCCTTTTTCAAAAAGCAAGTACTTAACTAGGATGATAAAACACTGAAGTACAGAAATTTACTTTAAGGAAGGGTTGTCTTGTACAGAAACCAAGCCCAAACTCGTAATTATTACTGCTAGAACTCTGATGATCAAATCTACAGTAATATTTCAGGTTACCTGCATGCAGAGTGCTCCTGCCTCTGCCTACCTAACCTCTGGGAGCATCACAACTGGCAGAAAGTTCACTCTTCTTGTAACAACCAGAAAATCCAGTTTCACAGAGAAACAATTCTGGCTACATAAGCGCTTCGAGAGATCATTCTGACCCCCCAGCTCCTCAGGACACAAGTAACTATTGCCTGTGTTACCTCTCACACCTTTATCTCCTGCTCCTTAAAACATCCAGCAGCAGATCACTGAGAAGCAGGAACTTGCGCTTCATCCTGCCTCTGGAAGCAGCTGGCACAGCTGTAGGCACCGCTTCCAAAGGACAGCCCCACTCTCCTCCCCCTGCAGGCTGGGCACTGAAGGTGGTGCAGCTGCACAATGAAATCTGGGCTACAACGGCTCTCGAAGGCTGCCTGTGTCAGACTTTTGTATTTCAGTACAGAGCATACAAACGACATCACTGAGCGCTACACACAGAAGAAATAAAACATCAGAGCGTTTTCAGCAAACTCAGGTTCTCTCCCGAAGTGTTTTGCAGCGCTGTGACTCCTGCAATGACAGCTCTGTGCCCCTCACACTTCCCCCAGCCTGCCCTCCCTGCCGAGCCCGCTGCTCTCCTGGTCCCAGACAGAAATAGTGGGCACTGTCTCCTTTTCAAAAGCAGGAAGTGTACCTTACCAGTCACCAGTACTTGGCATGACTCCAACACAATCTTCAAAATACAAATATTTAATAGAAAAATTTAATTTAATTTTACAAAATACAGATACAACACTACCCAATGTAGCAAAATAATGGAATTGAAAAATAATTTCAAAATATTTAAAGCATTAGGTTCTAAAATAAATAATGCTATCTAAAAGAAGTGTTCAGGTTTTGCAATTAGGAGGAGGCAGTTTCACTATTACTGATCTCTTTTTCAACTTCTTTACAAGTTCCATAATTTATGTAGAAAAATATACAAGAAAAGAATTTGGGATAAAGAATAGGTTGGGTTTGTAACATTTAACATAAATAAAAAGCCTAAAGCAAAACCAAAAAGAAAACCAATCATTTTATTTCTGTACATCAAGACTACAAATAGTATTTTAACACTTCATTTATTACCCAAATTAGGAAATTATACATTTTTATATGGTTACTAGTAAACATCTTAAAACCACTCACTTCCCCACATTTAAAAGGATATTGCTGGTTACTGCTTGTTAAAGAGGAAATCCAGCAGAGTTTTCAGTAACAGCAAAATATTTTTTTGCATAAGAGATGAGTACAAATTTGATTGTAATTTTTGACGATTTAAAATATAAAAGTAAAGTTCAGAGGGATGGACTTGTGAATCTTACACTCTGAACTAGAACTCCTTTTTTAAATTCACTGCAGTTTGCATACAAAACCCTATGATGTGCCTACTACTAGAGGATCAGCTCCTTCCACACGAAAGCAATTTTTCCCCCAGATATCAAATTATATTAAGCAGCATATTCCCACTTACTTTTCTCAGCAGAAATACTGCATGGAAATGGATATAAAAGCTGTTTAATCACACCAAAAAATTTAATTCTATTAGTGTCTATGGCACAGACATGGTATTTAAGATGGAAAGAAATTATAGGGAAAAGGAATGTGAACACCACAGGCTTAAAATATAAAAGATAAAGCCTGATAACTTTGGTTCAAATAATTTTAATAACTGTTACATGTATATTTTTCCAAAGTGATTTATGTATGTACTGTGTATGCAATAGGAGCCTGATTCATTTAAAACAAACCAACGAACCAAAAAACCTGTACGGGCACGGAAGACAAAAACAGAACAGAGAAAACCTGGAAAGTCACATCCATTCAGAACAGTGTCCATGTGATAATGATGCAACAAAGGTTGAACTTAAAATAACGCAAACCCTATCTTCAAGGTGTTTCAGAAAGCACAAATGGAATATTACACCCATTTTATCTCAGTGCCTATCATTTTGAGGGAAGGTAGTATAAAACAAAATCGGTTCTGCAACAACTTATCACAGAATCATGGAATATGCTGAGCAGGAAGGGATTGATCAGGATCATCCAGGCCAGCTCCTGGTCCTGCACAGGACACCCCAAGACCCAGGACACCCTGTGCCTGAGAGCGTTGTCCAAATGTTTCTTGAGCTCTGTCAGGCTGCTGCTCTGACCACTGCCCCAGGGAGCCTGTTCAGTGCCCAACCACCCTCTGCTTGAAGAACCTTTTCATGATATCCAACTTAAAACCTCCCCCAGCCCAGCTCCACGCTGTTTCCTTGGGTCCTGTGCCTGCTCACCAGAGAGCAGAGATCAGTGCCTGCCCCTGCTCCTCCCCTCACGAGGAAGATGTATCTGCCATGAGGTCTCCTCTCAGTCTCCTCCAGGCTGAACAAACAAGTGGCCTCAATCGCTCCTCACATGGTTTCCCCTGAAGGCCCTTTACCATCCTCGTTGCCCTCCTTTGGACACTCTCTAACAGTTTAATATCTTTCTAATCTTGTGGCACCCAAAGCAGCCCCAGCACAGGAGGTGAGGCCGCCCCAGAGCAGAGCAGAGCGGGACAATCCCCTCCCTTGCCCGGCTGGCCATGCTGGGCCTGATGCCCCCAGAGCAGCGTTGGTCCTCCTGGCTGCCAGGGCACTGCTGACTCGTGTTCAACTTGCCCTGACCAGGGCCCCCAGGTCCCTTTCCACAGCACTGCTCTCCAGCCTCTCCTTCCCCAGTCCATGCACACAGCCAGGGGTGCCCCGTCCCAGGTGCAGCATCCAGCAGCTGCCCTGGGTAAACGTCATACAGTTGGTGATTGCCCATCTCTCTATGTTTTGTAAACAATTCTACAATGGAAGTTAAGATGTTAGGTTGTCAGTAATGAGCATTTTCATCCTCTCAGTTCTGGGATATCTGCAAACATCTGCTTGCCTTCCATCTAAAAGATTAATTACAGGATGTTAGCCCTGTCTCACCCCAATGCACTGCACAGTACACAACTTTATTGCCAGTTTGCAAAATTATTTATGTTTGAACAGCACAAAGCCAAAGCTTCATCTTTGGTTAATTTCACTGAGATGTCACTGTTCTTTAAATGTGCTCTTTCTTCACATAAACACAGAAATCAGCCACACTGCACACAGCATTCATTGTTTTGAGTCATAAAGCAGTGTCAATGCAATATTCAGTAATGAAAGCTAACTAAGAAATCGTGTTTAGAAATGAAACCTATTTGAGGGCATTTGATAAGACACAACAGCTGCAGAAATGTAGACAGAATTCCCTTAAAACTGCTTGGGTATGGGTGCTGCTTATAGAGTAGGCACTGGTTCGTTCCTCTGCAGATCACCTGAACAAGCATCAGTTGGACTCAGCTTAGTTCAAATCCAGCAGCACATTCAATGGCATAAAGAAGCTTGCTTCGCATCAGGTTCTCGTCGTAAAACTCAGGAAGCTTCAGCAAGTTCATGCAGGTACTGGCAGTAGGAAGCCTGTCTAAGTCAGATCCTCCATTGTGAATGCAAAATGCAGGATATAACTCCTGGAGAATGCAACCAAAAAAGAAAAGTAAAAAAAGATATACAAGCCAAAACCTCCCCTGCAGCAGCTGGAATGCATTTCTATGAAGTAAATCACTAGATTGAAACCTGTCACACTGACACTCAGAAGGCGTTTTCTTTCATTCCTGCTAGCACCAAAACCACTCTTGAATCGTGTATAGACTCCCTCTGCCTTGTCCCCACCAAGATCCATTAATATGCAAAACACAAAGCAATATATTTGATTCTAAGGAAAATATAATGATTTGTTACTGTTCATACAGACTATCGTACAAATTTACAATGCTACAAAAACATAATATTGATGTACATAGTGAGCCTGTAATGATATAAACTCGTCAAACCCTGATTATTCTTCTGATGTGATAACTACTGATCTGAAGAATACATTTTAAAGACATTTTGTATGCAGTATTTGTTTTAGTAATATCCCATTTATCTTCTTATGAGAAAGAGTATAGTGAAAAATATATTTATTTGTTACCTCTAAAGCACTGCTTTTGCTGGCAAGACAGTATGCATTTTATCAAATGCTTGCCTGAGGTAAAAAAGTTCTGATTTTAGAAAGTGGAAAAAATTCCAGCTCCAAAGGCAAAAGGTCAATGAGATTCTAAGCTAAATTATTGTTGAAATGGAGGCCTTAAAAGTATTTCACGGCTAAAATGTTGCATTTTTAGTGTTCCTTTCAAAACGCTAATTGAATTCCCCTACTCTAGCTTTAAAAATGGAAAAATGGAGTTCTAAATTGAAATGTCATGCCAAGGGCACCATTTGTTGCATAATTAAATACTGTACAGCGGGAAACTGCAATAGTTTGAAAGTGAAAAGTATCATCAATTTATTATGTGACCTGATTGGAACTTAAAAATTTTCAACCACGTATTAATGATTTTTTTTTTGGTCCGTAACCATCACATTTATTACACTTATTAAACTTTAATTAGCTTTAGTAAATGTTATTCTGAACCTGACTCTGGCAGTGAGAGTTTAAAATTTTTAAATGATGCAAAGCTAGACCGTGCTATCCATAAGCCATGAATGTCAAGACATTTCCTTATCTTAAATCAACACGCACTAACTTGAAGAAAATATGCTGGTTCCACAATATAAAGTACAGAGAAAATTTCAGAGTGAGAACCAGAAATTGTGTTTCTCTCAGAAAAATACAGCACACACACTTGAAGTGGAAACAAATGTTGAAGATCGTTTGTGCTAATGTCTCCCACCAACACAAACACACGTTCAGTTACTTGGCTGGTAACACTCAGCACTGCTGTGGCTTCACACTCTCCACCTTCAAAGCTCTGAACTACACAGTGTCACGGGCTCCCACGACATTACTGCTAACGACAGTAACAGTCACCCACTGCCTTTGCTGGCAAAGATTTCCTGGCGAGCCCCTGTTTGGTGGTAAATCCCTGAGACCCAGCTCCTGCTGCAGCCACCCTGCGGCACCGCCCCAGCTCCCGCTCAGAGCTGCCCAGCAGAGCGGCTCTAACGCCTTTTCAGCTGCCAACACTGCTGCATGTGGCACGTCCACTGTACAGTGAATTCATCTTTTAACTTACTGCTTTCAGGCTGAAAATTTGATGACTAATTTGCTTCCGTTTCCTCCTAGCCAAGTACGTTAGGGTCAGTTTGTGCCTATCTCCCAAGCGAACACACAAACTTCAGCTTTCCACATTCAGCTTCTTTTGAATGTGTTACTGTCAGCCTTAATATTTTTAGACTTTTGATTCACTTCTTCCATCTCTTCAAATGTCACACTGACTGTCTGAAAGCTGGGTACCTACATCTGCATTTCCTTCTCTTCTCTTGTAATTAAAGGGGATGACAACAAATGGAGACTTGTGTTCCCTTGGTTTCCACATTTGTCTTCCAATTCTCCCTTCCTCAAGTGACTGATGTGTACTGTTCTATCTTGGTCTCCTCCCAGTTTTCCAATTGTTCTTCCTGCTGTCCTGTAAAATCCCATTCATTGCTAAAGTACTATACAGTGATATTCACATGGACTTGGGGAGTTTAGGAGAAATATCTGCAGACTTTTAAATAATGAATCACATAAATTAACCAATGATACCCTAGATAGGATTCATGTGATTAATCAGCCATCTCCATTGTCTCCATATCCAAATCTAGGGACACTTTGCTGTTAAAGGGGATCTAGTCAGTATGTTTTGGGGAGTCTAAGACATGATTCATTTCATCCTGAAGCTGACACACGGAACAGTCAGACATTACCAACTGAAAGTGCCAGTTCCAATCCTGTGTATCTTTAAAAGGAGTGTAGCTGAGCAATGGATTACAAATATTGAAGATGGAGGATATGCTGCCTATCCACATGGTAACACCACCACACAGCACTTGGATGTTCCCACATTTTAGAAAAATGAAGTCCATGACCGGTTCCTAGGTAAAATTTTTCAGTACAGTGGAACTCCTGAGCAGAATATCCCCACAATTTAGTTTCAAAATGTCTTCACCTTGCCTTGGCCTCTCTTTAGTTTTATCAGCAGTAGAGCAAATTTTTCTTCATACTTAAATTTCCCTGTAAATAGCAATCTGGAGATTGTAGCTAAATATTTTGCTGCTAAGGCCAATGAGCTGTGACCTATAAGTAGATAAATGGGAATTAGTAGAAAATGCAATACATGTCCTGCTTCAAATGGTTAATATAAGAGGATCAAATTTAATAGTTGCTTTTATATCCAAAATTCTCTTTTGCCTGACTTAAAAGACACTATTCTTAACGCAACCTGTTCCTTGAAACTGGTAGCAATTCTGCTTTTACACAGTAACATGAAAGGGCAGCAAGAGCCTTCCATGACACACAGCAAGTGCTCTACCCAATGGGTTTGCAGGCTTATCGAATGTTGCAATTAAAATACAAAACAACAGAACAACACATCATTAACTATTTTTACACTATCCTTATTACATCTGCAAATGCAAACACTGAAGCTGTTTCTGTAGTCACAGAGGAGTATTATTCTCAAATTGTAGACTCCTACACAAGAAAAACTTGGATCAACATCTTCCGCATTTCCAAAAGCTTGCCAGGAAGTCAGAGGACATGTACCTTAAACCCCAGAAGAGGTGGTCGAGAGCAGCTCGTCACAAATTTGAGTAATTTGCGTTTCTCTTCATCAGTGAAGCTTTCTACAACTCTCCAGAATATTTTAATTACAGGATGGTCTGCTGTATAGCCACCTACAACGAGATTTAAATGATTTATAGGTACAATAATTTTATATAGAAATACTTTTTAAAATGTAGCATTAATCTTAAAAAGCATTGCTAACATCCAGTATCCACACATCTCTGATCACTCTAATTTGAATTTCACTGGTTATCTATGGCTGCTATATCCCTCAGCTTCTTAACTGCAGTTTTCTTCACTGAATCCTATTTTACATTAATTTTATTTGGTTTAGCATTTGGCTAGTAACTTTGGATTATTGCTTTTTACTCCAAGAGTGTGCAAAATCTGCAAGACCCAGGATGTTACTGAATGAATCCGTTTACCCTAAGGTAAGCCCAGATGTGAACTGATGATTTAGTAGCTACTTTTTGATTACATTCATGATAAATGCAGGGAAAAAACAAAGTAAGATACTTTGCATTTCTTACAAGGAAAAAATAAGATCTCTTTCTTCAGACTGTCTGAGAAATGGTAGGTATCTGAATGTGGTGGTAGAAACTACTGTCCCAAAGTCATTTGTAGACTTATTTTCAGGTCAACCAGACAGAATCATTGACTAACTTTAATATAGAAAAGAAACATCCTCTAATTATCTGGCTGTAAACTTGCACTTAAGTCTGTGAATAAGATACACTGCGAATCTCTATTTCCCAGCATTTATAAAATCTTAGCCGATCTTCTGAAATTCAGGCCCATTTACCAAACTTGGCCAAAGGTACCAAGAATGATCCTGCTATTTTGTCTTAAAAGCTAGGATAAAAATGAAGTTTATTTATTCCTGAGTCAGTTATAACACATTTTTAATTTAAGTAAAATATGCTTACCTGAATAGTTTGTGAAAGATTTAAGGTCATCCAAACTAATAGGAACTTGGGCACCAGAAGTCAGAACCTGACAGTGATGGAAATTAGACCGTTACATTACAGGCAAGTATTAGCATTTATTTCTTCCAGAGCAGCTGTTTTCTGCAGTTTTAAGCAGAAGTACCTGTATTTCCTGTTGGTCAAACATGCGAAGCCACTCAAGGTTCACCACGTTGGCCAGTCCCTGCCGGAAAGCCAGGCAGTGCTGCCGGATTTGTTTGTTTAACCTGTAGTCTGCCACCAGATGGATGTACGCGATCCGGTTAGCGCTGGTCACGGGAATGTCTTTTCCACCTGGCTTCAGCTCAACCACCTATGAACACAGCAATCTGCATCACTTGATAAACTTTATCTCTGTGCTGCAACTGTGAAATTGAGCTGCGAAACATTTTACTAAGTGATATGTACATCTGAAGTTGACTAGAATACACTCAGGAATGTTCACCTCAAAATAAGATAGAAGATTATGATGAGTTATAAAGGCAGGGGTTTTTTTCTGGTTGTGTGTAAGAGCATGTTCTATGGCATCCAGTGCAACTGATCACACAGCCCCACGGGTTACCACCAGAGTCAGAGCCCCTTTAGGAGCTGTTTCTGTTAAATTCACCAATGCAAGTCAGACAGAAACTGAGCTGAAAATACTGCCCTTGGCAAGCTCGGCCCAGCTTCACTGCTAAGAGCCCTGAAAGAGAGAGTAGTCTGTATAAGCACAGAGCTCACACAGAACACTCTCCTTCCAGCTGGGTTAGGGAAGCTGTGCCTGACTGGCTGGGCTCTTCCCTATCTGTTTGGTGCTGGTGAATTCTGCAGGGTCACCTTAGGGTAAAAGCAAGGTCCGCTGAGCCAAAATTCAGAGTCTGACAGAAGCCTGATTTGCAGAATGCTCAGCAATCGCAGTTCATACTGATGAAAATCCAAACTGCACATGCTCAGTATGTCCAACAAAAGTAAAAACCAACCAAACAAATTAAGCCTAAGCTTTGTTTTTCTACTGTGAAGCTTAACTTTTGTCCTTCAAGCACACCAAGGTACCTCAATATGGAAGAATTTTTAAAGAAAAACCCCAAACCTAAAGATACTGTAATTGCTTTAAGATATAAACCAGGATCAAAGATAGTTGTTATTAAAACCCTTTACATATTCTACTCTTTATTATACGAAGTTAATTTTGTTAAGGAGCAGCTCAAATGGAGGGATTATTAGAGAACTTAAGAGGTGAATTTAAAAAACCTGAAAAGCTGAGATACTGGCACCTTCTGAACTCTTACAAAAATAGGGGGTTTTTTTTCCTACACTCTGGAGTCAGCAATTTCTTAATTTTTTTTTAAACAACTGTGCATTTCAGTATGTGGTAATGACGACATTTTTAGAGTACAGAGAACTAAACACATGAATAGATTCTTCTGTAACATGCTACCTAATAATGTGAGATGTTCTAGCACTAAGCAAAATGTGCAAAATGGTAAGATTCACAGTACTTTTGAGCATTCACATTTTTTCTTGATTCATAGCTCTTTAAGGCAAAAGAAACTATTGCAATCTGTGAATTCTGACCTCCCAGATAACACAGGCCAGAGGATTCTGCCTAGAGATTCCTTTATTTAACTCAATAAATCCATAGATGAGTCAGAGCACATTTTTTAGAGACAATCCTGTGATGGAGTATCTACCACTCTCTTTGATGAGCTACCACAACCTGAATTACAATAGGTGTTAAAAATGTGTTACTTCCCACTTTAATCCTTCAGCTGCAAGCTTCTTGCTTTTGTTAACGCCTACAGTAAAAATCCTCATCAATACTGCACCGTGTCTGTGTGCAGGTACTGACTGTGCTTAACCCTACTCCAGGAAGAACTAAGTAAAAGGAAGGTGTCAGTGTAGGTGACACCATTTCACACCCTGCACACATTAACTCGCTCCCTTTGGAGCAAGTCCCCTTCCACAAGAACAGGGACACAAGGGGCAGGAGGGCGCTCTCTGGGATCCATCCCTGGCAGAGCCTGATGTGTGATGTAGCCAGCTATGGTCCACTTCCAGGGGTACAGGCCAGTGCCTGGGGCCACTGACTGGCCTGAGAGTGAGGATATTTTTACTGTTAAAGTCCACAAGCAGTATTAACAGAAGTACAGGACGTGTCCCATACCGCAGCAGAAACAGCTGATGAAAAGGGACCCCGTGCTGCTCAGCTTTCTCCTCCATGTTTCATCCCACTGTATTAATTTTACTACTCTAACTGGAAAGTTAATTGTCAGCCAAATCCAATTATTGACTAGAAACATTCTAATTTTCACTTCAAATACAATGGGTAAACTTTGTTCATACCCACTGTCCTTATTTCAATATTGAAGGGCTTAATCAGCTCTTTCCTTCCTCCTCAATTATATCCATGATGTGTTACTTACGGGTAGCAACTTCATTAATCTTCCCAGAGACGTTTTCACAGAACTAAAGTCAGGTTTCTTTAATTTTCTCCTATAAAATACCCTTTTACAAAACCTAACAAGATCAGAGAGCTTTCTCTTAAATTCTTGTCCTCTTTAGCTTTACAGGATCAGAGCTACCATTGATGCTCCACATGAACAGATCAGTGTTGAGACCTCACTGCTACTAATATTTCAGTATCTGCCCACTTAGAAACTTTCCCTACTTTTCTTGCACAACTGCAGAATTCCTTGTCCTTTTGACACCACGTCACCCATGACAACCCCTCCCTCTGAGATATGGACACACTGAGTTGGGCCATATTAAAGCGTGTTTGTATCACCTAACTCATCAAGTATCTCTTAAGAATATGGACACCAACAATACACTAACTAATAGATATTATTCCATCTGCATACAATAATATCTGTGAGCTCAGTATTTACCCAAAAAGATGCTTGAACTGACCTCCTTCCTAAAATAGCAAAAGGGAACTACTGGCAGGGTGTTCTAGAAAACTTCTGTATTTTAAGATTCATCCCAGCACTAGGTGAAGTAAAACGTCTGACCTTCCCTGCAGGCCAGCAAACAGAAATCAGGACAACGATTGATTTACATTTGCATTGTAATAGCACTGGCTCCACAGTGCTCTAAGGATGTCAGGAAAGCTGTATTCATTCTATAACAAAAAGCTATTTTCTCCCTATGATATTCTTCCTGCAAAACAGAGAAAAAAAAAGTGTTGTACTCTTTCTGACCACTATTTTCAGAAAATAGGAGGAAGTATTTTTTTCAAAAATCCTATTATACCTTTTATTTTTGTATTTTTAAGTAGCAAATCTTGACTTCTGATCCAGTTACACTTCTGTAGCCCCCCTTCCTCCCCAGAGCACTGCACTGCCACAAGTAAGAGCACAGCACTCAGTTAACTGCATTTCCTGGGGTTTTCCAGAGATCTAACTACCCATTTTCAGAGTTTGTCTATGAGAGGTTCATTTTACCACTGTTTTGTCAAAGTATCATCCAAGACTGAAACAAAAGGGATAATGTAGCATGAATAATAAATATATTATGCCATAAAGGCTAAGAAGGATGTAAAACAGAAGACAGAAACCAGTAACACTTGGTAGGTGTAAAATTACAGTAAAGGTCATTGCAGTTCACTTTTCAGTCATTCAATGTTTTCCTGGCGTTTTAAAGGAACTACTGTAGAATTCTCACTTAATTCTAAAAGTCAGGAATGGTTGTTGAAAAGTTCATTTTCAGAGAGGCCACAGCACAACTAAATACACCTCAAAAGCTTTCTCAGGTTGTGTTTTTACTTTTATTCATCCACTTTTCCCCACTAGATGGGGCAAGACAATAACTCAGGTTACCCGGGACAGGCCACACTGGAAAACGGCAGACTTGTGCCATCACCTTGGTTTCTATTTTGTAGATCTAAGTTTAAATAAACAAAAAGCATTTTAACTTGCTTCATAAGCAAAATAGCATGTACCAAAGGCAATTTAAAAAATACATGTAATTTAGTAAGTATTCAGATCATTCACACAATACAAGAGATAATTGAATTTGATTTCCTACGCACAAAGTATGCCTTCAAAATGAAGGAGAAATATCAAAATGGGATGGAAAAGCAACACATTTTCAAAAATCTCAAAGCAAAGGTGCTTTGCATTTTTTAGTACTGAAGTATTGCATCAGGCCTGTGACTGAAGGTTAAATGCACTCAGAACTACACCTGCCTGCACTTCAGGTTTTCTTGGAAGTCAATTATATGTGAATGAAGTCAATTATATGTGTCTGCAGGTACATACAAAAATTGCAATCAACTTAGATTAAAATTCTTATTTAAGAAAACCCCCACCGTTTGTGTAAAAAAAAAAATCTCTAGTTTATGTGGTTGCAGTTCAAGTGAACAGTTCAATCAATCATTCTGAGTTATCAGATCAACAATTTTGAACATTTATGATAATAACGAATTAAATACACACCCCAAACCAGCAAACAGTGAATAACATAATACTTGTCAAGCAGAATTCAGGGGCTTTATCTTCTGTCTTACTGATCTGTCACAAAAAGTTAATTTGCGATGTGATTACGGGCAGAAAAAGGCAAGTCTGTTAACAGACAAACTTAATGTTAAACTGCTGCTCACACGCATCTGCCAGAGGCAGCTGCTTCCTAAGCTACTAGAGAAAAAGGAATATTTAGATGGTGAAGTAGGAAGTATTTTAGGAAAGAATAAGGGACCTGTCTTCTAGGTATTCTTTTTTTGTATATGAAGACATAAGACATGTATCTCTTCACAGATTCATAAAACCTCCAGTGTAATTTCTCAAAGCTCTTATAGTTAGTCAAGAAGTCCTAGAAACTTGTTTTTAGGACAGATGAAAATATTTTATCTTTTCTCATGGGTTCTGATCACTTTTGTTCACTTATAGTTTTTCCCCATTTTGAAAACAAGCTGATGAAGTTTAGGTTTGTTTCTTTCTTTCCCTGTTGCATCAGCCTTCCAGATGTTCAGGCATGAATTCCAGGTAGGAGATTGAATATGAATGCCTACGAATGCGTTTTCTGTAAGTGTTATGAGTGTGCACGAGAAGAATCAGTCTCAGCTTAATTACTTTGCTGCTGAAAAACCTCTAAAACCATTCATCTAAGCCACTATTATCCTAGTAAAGAGGCTGCCAAGACAGAAACTTTCAGAACTATTTTAAGGCTTCAAAATTTTCTCTCAAAGAAATTTAGAAAGAAGGAAGTCCCCTTTAGTGAGTCAGCAAATTTTCAGTGACAGTAATGGCATTCACACCTGGTAAAGAGCCCCAGAAGGTGTCCCAACACCAACTCCTATATGGATTTCATAGAAACTGCTGCCATGCATACTCTAGTGCTTCTCTGTGATTTTATACTTTATTTATGGAATCTTCTGATCACACTCAACTTCCTCTCCATGAAATCTCAAGAATCAGTGTTTGAGAAGACTCACTGGAGTACAGTATCTAACATTTCTGAAGGAAGAGGATGTGTATTTGCATCTCCCTCTGTTTCCCTGGACAGCCACAAAAATCACCCTCCTCACTGAGAAAAGGGGAGGGTGGTCTGAAAAGAGAAGGTATTTTCTTGAATTTGTTCTTATTATAGGCCTTTCATAACCATCTCATCTACAAGATAAAAGGAAAAATTAAACCAATATACACAGCTACCTGAAGGCACCTGTAACTACAGGCTGACCTCCTTTTGAGACTTTGTGACTGGTCACCATTTCATGCAGGAGACCCAACAGCAGAAGTGCAGGCTGGCATCACTGCATTAGATAGATCTTTATCAAAAGCTATTTGGGGTTGGAAGATAAGGTTGATGGCATAGCTCCCCTAATTAGTAGGTCTAATGTGCAAATTATTAAGTACCTTTTTCAACTTCTGGTGAATGCACTTTGACAATAGTTTAATGGGGTCTAAAAGCACATTACAGAATTGGAATCAATACACTGATAATAGAATTTCTACCTTCTACTACTGACAGAGGCTATTGAGCCCCTGTTGAATGTGTCTTTCATTGCAGATAATGCTTTTGTGCCACAGTTGGTGGATGGACACTGTCACGAGGACAGCTATTTACAATGATAGATTTATGATGCATTTATTGGGCACTAATTTATTAAACACTAAAGTGGTTGTTTAGCTGAAAACTAGAGATAATGTACATTCAACATAAGGAGTGCAAATTAAGCTCTTTTCCCAAAGTGAATTAGCCCTACCTTGGCACAATCCATTAGCATGCACGGTTACAAGTCAAATAGCAGACAAAAGGTATTTATCCATATGAGGGTTTATTAAGGTAATGAAATGAAGTATAAAAAGAGACTTGTTGGATTGAAAGGCAGAAGACAGTGACAAGAACCAATGGGTTCTGCTGAACGACACTAACATGCAGCCAGTCTCACAAAAAGATGGCTGATACTTCATGGGTAAAATGTTCTCTCTCCAAGTATAAAAACAGCAAACCACATCAGAGTACTTATTTTAACTTACATTTCATTTAGTTTCTCAGTAACTCACTAATATATTTAATCTTCCTTCTAAAGTTATGCCAAACAATTATAAACCAGAAGTCTTGGTAACAATAGTCACACACCTCACAGACTTTTAACAAACAAATTAGGCTTCTTGGCAAGAATGCACTTTTTACAACTTTTTGTTGCAGTAGGTAAATCTGGCAACATCTTTTAACTTGGATCTCCTTTTTACGTTATTTCTGAGCTATTTCCCCTTTCTATGTCCTTTTCTTGAGGTAGGTTGCAACTTGTGTGGTTAATTTTTAAGGACATACTGAATAGATGTAAAATACATGGAAACCAAAACCTTTCCAGAAAATATTTGCTACTTTTCATTTTAGTTAGATACTAAACTGCAATTGTATTAGCTGGGACCAACAAAGCTATTACTTTTAATGCAGTTCAATAAATGGTTTTAGGATTTAGACTTTCCCTCCCTTGTCGGAAGTCCCAGGTTATACTGGAAATTGCCATTTTGTGTGCTTGGCAGCCTAGAACCCAGTATCTGGGTGCTACAGACCTCATTTCAGTACCAAACAGTACCACAAACCTGGAGCTCTAAGAATGTGCTTTTTGGTACATCTGTATCAAGTCTTTATCTCAAGTTTTTCAGTGTTTTTTCTAAAGACAGTGCAGGTCAGACGTTTTCATATAGGGAGTATAGTCCAGGGGGGAAAATGACACATGGCCTATGTTTAATATTAAATACTACTTATCTCTGGCAACTGTTGACTTTCCCCTTTAGTATGCTCTAGGAACCCCAAATCTGTGGATACTGTTTTAAAACTTAATGCAATCCAGATTTTAGGATTTTCCAAAATGGCAGGAAACGGATGATAGAATCTGAGTAGGATAAAATTCAAGCCTGATGCTGTTCAAGCAGAAGTCTTGGCCCTCAAACTTGCTATGACTTAGGCAGAAGTAAAGAATTCAACCTAAACAATTTCCAGGACAGACTGCTGCATCTCAGTGGTGCTGCTGCACTGGAGATGTGCACAGTCCCTGGCTTCCCTGACCAACAGGCAAACCCCAGAGAACTGCCGGCCCCCTTCTAGAGCCTCTGCTTCTTCCTCCACAGAGGGGGCTGAGTTTGGGTGCTGCTCACGTCACAGTGTGGGTCAGGTCTACTCTTTTGATCCAATTATATGCCATAATCAAGTATAAGTTTTAAATCTTCAATTTTAAGTCCTCAAAAATGGAAGAGGAGGCATGACAAAAGTCTTTACCCACATTAGCACACAAAGGCATGCTTTTAAAGCTCTAGTGACATTTATTTTCTACTTTGAGCATGTGACCTTTAGTACACGTAACAGAGCAAATAAAAGCCATAACCAAATTATACAGTGCAACTACAGTTGCACTTAAAAAATCATACTTGAGGACCTAAGTAACTGCTTTTCAGAAGCACTGAACACCATTTATCCCCTCTGAATAATCTGGTGTCTCAACACTTGAAAAGTGTGAGGGTTAAAAAAAAAAAGAAGGTTGATCAAACTTTAGGGTCTCTACTTTGAAAATTGCAGATAAAGGAGACAATGCTTACCTCACAATAAAGGGTCTTTACTATCATTATTACTTAAAACCAACCACTCTGATTGCAATTCCAAAACCAGGCAGTACTTCTACAGTTTACACATCATCTAACTTTTGCAGTTATTACAAGTGCAATTGAAGAAACAACATATTCGTGTTCAAGAAGTATTCTCAGGCAATAAAACTCTATATGTATGACTGTTAGAAAATAGTCACTATAATTTACTACTTAAACGACCAGACCTTTAAGTCATCATCTAAAGTTCTTTTTTTAAGTACGTGGTTAGTTACTGTCTACTGCAAATACTGAGTCAGAATTCCTACTGGTGCCTCGCAGCACCTTTAACAGCTGTTTCCTATCACATTTAAATTAAAAAATGCATTAGTAGGGGTAGTAATGATTCATCAGTCATATACAAAAGAAAATTGAAAGCCATTCTTACCTGCGCCTCCCCAAGGTCATTATTTACCACAGTGAAATTTAGTCCAAGTTCTTCCACATCCCCTTCATAGCTCTTGAGAAAAAGCAAGTTTTTGTACATTTCTGGATCTAGTGAAGCTAAATGATGAATGTCAACATCAGCACTTGTTCCTAATAATTTTGAGAGGAAAAAACTAGCAAATGGCAGCTCCACCAGCATATTTTCATAAAGAGCCTGAAAAATAAAACAATTAAAAGCATATTAGATTTTACTGTTGTACATGCAGAAATTCTGAAGGCTATTGTCTATTTCTCAACTTTTCAGTAATTTCTTCTTAATTTGGTACCTGAACAGGTTCTTGTGGTATGGAAGTAGGTCAGATTCTGCAGAAATTCAAGAATATTCAACCAAAGTTTGAAATGTGAATATTCCTATTAAATATTAAGGTCCCAAATCTCACTAATTAATTACATTGTGATTTAAAGCGTACAGTCACTGTTTATCTGTCATTAATCTTCTTGTCTAAATTGCACAGATTTTCAAGAAAAGCAAAATTTGCTAAAGGACAATGCAAATGCAACAAGCATGTCTTACAAAACAAGTTAACATCTCTACTTCCATTAGCATCATCACAAGCAATTTTTCCATTCATATCGATCAGTACATGCAGAATTGTCATCCCCCTCATCCCCTTAAAAATAACTCTGCAAATCTGGTACATTTTAAACTAATAAAAACTATGTCTCACATTATACAGAATCGTTGCTGCACATTTTTGGTGAGTTCTACTGCTTTTAATGCCACAACCAAACCATTCTCATTTCCAAGCCAAGAGTTGACCAGTTCTGACTATGTCATACATCCAATCCTTTCTATGCCTGACACCGTTACAGACATCAAAAAATTACTGAACCAAAAATGTACCTGACCCAAGATTGCAGCACTCATGAAAGAAGTATTTTTGCTGTAAAGGTCAAAGTATCCTCAAGAATTTTCAACAATGCACGAAACTCCAGCAATACCACTCTCAGTTAATCTACTGTATGAGTACATTTCCATGTAATGCAAAGTACCTTTGCATTGTTTTTCATAAAGTCAGTAACAACTTCTTGATTGAAAAAGTCCTTATGGTAGCTCTCAGAAGAATGAGAGATGTAAACTTCACAGTTATTTTGAATAAAGGACCATTGCTTTAACAAAAAACATTCCTGGCACAGGATGTCTGTCCACAGCCTTTCCCACTGTCCAGTTTGTTTGCCACATCAGCAGCTCTACCAACGACAACCAATCTCTACAGATCATTAAAATCACTGCCAGGCTGATCAGAAAAGGCATCACCAACAGAACATCACTGTAACACCACTGCTTGTTCTCTTTCAACTCTCCAAGTGCAGCATTTTGGTGTTACTTAATTCCTCCATAATCTGCTGCAAATTTAGAAGAGGAATCACACTGAGTGGAAAAAAAAAGGAAAAAGGAATAAATGTAGCTCTAATTACTCAGTGATATTCCAACAAAGACATTAAGGGAAATACACACAATTCCTTAAACTTTTGAAAGAACATTTTTTCTATGAGGTGAGTTAGACCTTGCAAAAAAACCTGAGAATAACGAGTTCAAAGCCAAAGGGTGCATTATAGTTAGAGCCATATGATTTATTCAAGGTGTAGAAGTCAAAATCCTCATTTGTATAGTTGACTTTAAAAGCAAACTAGAGGGATAAATCATTAATTTGCAATGTATAAGGTCAGTGTTTGCTGTTCCTGCATTAGTAACAATAAAGCTATTGTAATTCCTTAAATATATCAAAGCTACCCGAACTTAAAATGGAATTCCATCTATGACTCATAAAATGTAAATGCAGAGGTGTAATTTTTTACACAAGGCAGGTTTAAGCCTTTAGAGCATTTAATATACAAGGACTAATAAATGATAGCACTAAAAACTATGATCACATCAGCTAAATGGATTATAAATTAAATTTCCATAATGTATGCAACTGAAATACAAATGTAGACATAAATCAAGGTATTTTCTAAACACAGGTTAATTACACAAATTCAAAACCTGTCTATTTTTTATGCAAAATAATCCACTTAGCATTTTTCAAACTGGTCTTAAGTCTTCGCCACTTGCAACACTTGATCCTAGAAGCCTATCAATAATTCCTTGTCAGGAAAAAACAGCAATAGGTATATTGAAGAAACTTGTATGTTATTTTTCAAGTGTCTGTCTTTTATGAGTGTTTATTGCTAGAAATTGTGCCAAAATGATTTGAAATAAAAAGGATTAATTATGGTAGAAGCTTTTTAATATAAGTGAGTGCAGCTGCAATGCAATTAATGCAAATTGTGATGCTATCAGGAAAATAAATGTGAACAACATCACTGGCTATTTCTGTTTGCTGCCAAATAACTTCAGTAATTTACTACATTAAGAATCAATAAAAAAATAATGCATTTCAAATGCATCACTATTAATCTTCAGGTAGTTCCAAAGTGAACATTTATAACTTAATCTAAAAACTATATAAAGCATTTTTAAATAAACTAAATTGTGCAACTTGAGAATAACTTTAATTACCCCTTATCTTAGCTAAGTGATTGCAATATTCAAAACAAAGTATTTTTGGAAAGAAGACAAACAGTAGTGTTTTCATTAGTTTGAAAGTCAAGCTACCCTAATAAAGTTTAATAAAAAATGGACTAAAATTCTGGTGAATAAAGTCATGATAAACTTGAGGTTTGTTTCAAAGAAGTAAATTGCACCATTACAGCTCCAGCACCCCGCAGAGATGCTGAGAAATGCTGTGTACAGTATGACTAAATAAAATGAAACTTGATTTTCTGGGTTCCATCTAATTTCTCTGTTTCTCAGTCAGCATAAACTAATCAAACTACCAGTTGTTGCTGAAAGATGTGATTCCACACATTCCTGCCAGAGCGATGAAACCAATCAGTTGCTGATTCACCTTGGTTTGTCTGGAGGTAGAGCAGTTGTGCAGTAGAGGCTACAGGATCACTACAACCTGAATAAGGTTCAAAATTAGCAGACTGTGCTTTGCTTTGTTCAGGCTGTTGGATTTTGGGTTTGTGGGGTGGGCAGTGGTGGTGGACACAGCATGGACACTGAAGTTGAGCTTTCTTTCACATCAGAGTCAGATCCAGCTCACAGCCACGGCTGAAACTGGGTGGGAATAGCAAGACCATTGTATCACCAGAAGCACAACCTTCGAGCTGCCAGCTGCCCATGGAAGTCAACCCTGATGGGTATTTTTGTTACTGAAGCTAATCTAATGGCCAAGAGGGAGACTTCCCTCCTTCCTTCTTTTTTCATAGAGAATTGTCCTGGAGAGCTCGACGTGACCCTATTTCAAGTTTACTGTTTTGCTTGTTTGAACTCTCTGGACTGGCTTTCTGCGACATCAACGTAAAGGAGGCAGGAGCCCAGCATCAGTGGCAGGCAAGGGAAAGGTGAACACCTCTTACAGAGGTAACCAGCTCTCAAATTAATTAGCTCAGTTATGAAGCTGCATCATTAGAATATACTTATATATGTACTTTAATACAATATAAGGTCATGCTCCCCCCACAGAAGTTGTCCTTCTTCTTCTTCCCACAGCCAGTGAGCAACAGCACTGATGGAAGAAACTGGATGTCTAGTCCTGTTTGGCTAAATCAGGGCTTCCTATTCATACACAGCTTCGAGAGATCAAAGCCAGCAAGCTTAACCAAGATATATTTTAGAACTAACCTTGTCTCATACTTCAAGTACTCTCACCCTTTGGCAAGTTTCCTTTAACTCTTACAGCAATCACTGATGGGACTGGTGCCTTTCTACGATGAATTCTGACAGTTCCCATTCCCAGCTTTCCTATCTGAGCCCCTGACTTCACCTTCTCTATCCTGAAGCCCATAAACAGCAATAGATTCACATACAGTAAAAAATGCAGGCAGGAAGTCATGAAAAGAGCAACTGGTGGTCACATTAGACTTCTAACATCTAGATGTGGGGGACAACAAGACACCTTAACAGAGCCTGCATGCCTCTGACTCCTTGTAAGGCTGGGATATTAGCATTCCAGTGGGACAGAAGTGCAACTTGCAGATACAAGCTTGGGGCAAGAAGCTAGTCTGAAGTAGAGAAAGGGATGTTCACCTTGAGGGCAACCACACAAGCACTGGAACGCTCACAGGGTGACACATTCCCAGTAGCTAAAAGGTTGTGTTTGCTTAAAAGGCCAACCTGAATTTCCCAGCACTATTTCAAACTCATGTAGGTTAGGCATGCTCTTTATGTAAAGCTATGACATCTCCAGACAACTAATAAAATCACTTAAAAGCTGCTGAAACAACTAAACAAAAAAATCTGGATTTCGGTAACAACACGTGTTCTCCCAATAATGTCAACCCTTTTCTATTTTCTTAAGAGACGGTTAAAATAAGTGGTTTTTTCTGGTTAAAAGAGTCATTATTTCACTATGGAATAAGTAGTATTAAGTAAAATGACCTTCACAAACTCTTCCTCTTTGTGCGTGAATGCCTGCAGAACACACCAGAATATTTAAAACAAGCAAAATAACAGAAAGCCTACTGTGGTTAATAAGTTTTCACTTCACACGTAGTCTGCAGTCTACTGTTTCTCTTTTAAATAATGTCAGCTACCTGTGATTACAGTATAGTTTGTAATTGATTGCAACATGGACTGGCTACAAAAGCCTGCACTCAGTTCAGTGGCACAGATCACAATGCGGGCATTTGAAGTGATGAAAAATATGATGTTCAGATACTTATGAATATTCTGAATGCACTCACTAAACATCTGTGATGTGGAAGAACAAGAAATAGTTCTTTAAGGCAAGCACCTTTCAGAATGCAGGCATGCAATTAGTATCTGCAATATATTATGGAAGAAGGATCTGGGTTGGAAGGACAGCTGTATCCAGTATGTAGTGACAAAGGGACAAGGATTACAGCTCTCTGCACAAGGAGGACTTTTCTTCTTTCAAAAAAATAAGAATAATGCCTGACTGGGACTATACATAGTAACTCTCACAGTATCATTTAAGTGCTACACCGTCACACAAGGTATCCTTCAGGTATGACCCCAAGATTTAGGAAATTGCTCTTCAGAAAGAAAAGATTTCACATCATGTTTTAAACTTGGACAAAATGTAAGCTGTTATAGTCATTTCAGCCAAATTAGCTATACGTAGTAGAGGTTACATGAGCACTACAACATGCTAAATAAGGTTCAAATTGTGTAAACAAATTCACAGATGAACTAATTAAACGTTTCCTGTGAGGCAGCTTTAGTGCCTTTACTTACACTTTCATGTCTACAATTAATTGTCTCATTTATTCTTTCAACTAAAATCTCTTTAAAAAAAAATAATCAGTCACTGCTTCTACTTTCCACTAATCCTTTACAACCCAGAACTGTATTTTAAAGCATAAACAATGCTAGTCATCTCCCTAGAAAGACATGCGACTTTGGGATGAGGCAGTAAATGACCAGGCTTAAATTCAGTTATTTCCATAATCAGCCCCCAAGACCATAACCCTTTCTATTTCAGTAATTTTAAACAGTTACTATTAAATAATACTTAGCACTTACGGAGTGCAATAGATCTTCAAAGCTGTACAGAACCATTAATAAAAATGATTGGAAAATAGCAAAACCATTAGAACTTCCTTCTACCTTATTATTTATATCCTAGAAATATTTCATCACACTCACAAAGCCTTTGGGGGCAGCAAAGCCTTTTCAACCCTAATGAAAAAGATAAAACTAAAAATTTAAGTTAAACTAAAATTAACATGTACTCATATTTTTGAAGCATTTTTAGAGTTAGCAATTACTAATCTCTAGAAGAAAAAATTTCTTAGAGATATGCTTAATAATGTGCTTTAAAGTGAGCAAAAGTCAAATGACATTGTTTCTAATGCCAATATGGTAAAATAAAATTAATTCTCTTGGGTGTGTGTCACAATGCAATATCTGTTGTTACCTGGGACCTTTAAGTCACTATTTCCAGGCCTTTGAGCTCTACAGTAGCAGATGTCTGGATGCATTTGTATCACCGTAGTGATGGTAAATCTGGCACATTATCTTCCCTCTGTTACTGTGAAAATTCATGGTTTGCTTTTTGTTCAAATACTGGATGCCTGTTCTGTCTTTTAAAAAAACTGGAGTCCAAAATTCCACAGCTAGATGCCTGTAATTAGGCATCTGAGAAATTTATTAATAGCCCTTGCAGCAAAGCTAATATCATCAGGTTTGATTTTTTTTTTTAAGCACCTTTTGTAAATTGGTTTTACTTCAGATTTCCCACTCACTGGGAATTTGAAGGTCAGTAAGGACAAGTTTACAGAAGTTTCAGAGATTTGGGGCAGCAAGAGTCAGGCATGAAGGACCTGCCTGTCACATCTGCTGCAGTCGGTGTAAATCCCTGAAATGGAAGGCAGGCGTGGGACAGCACAAACTCCTGACTGACTCATGAACACATTATCACAAAAATGTAGGGATCCATTTCCAAAGACTCCATTGCATCATAACAATGTAATAACATTGAGTTTATTTTTAATTTAAAAATGGAAGGTCAGGCTAGTATTTTTATTCTAAGAATTTAGGATGTATTTAATTTAATTACAATGATGTTTATTACCAAAACAGTGCTTCAGAAATGTCAGCACTTGAAGTAAAGTACCAGTTCATCAGCTTGATACTTTCTTTCTCATTTAATTAAGTTATCTCTGTAACTTATGCCATAAAGATGATATAAATTGCTATCAATGCCATTTGGGGGGTTTTTAGGGATGAGAGAGGAAAGCACTATAGATGCCTGTGGATGCTCTAGATAACTGATAGTTATCATTCATTACTGAAGTTCCCATAAAGGCTTAATAGATTTTCCTTGTCTCAAATTTAAACATAATTTAGGAAGAACTGAAGATAAAAGAACTTCTCCTTATTTAATTTTAACCTTTTGAAATACTGAAACATTTCCTACTATATAACTAACCTCTGGATATGCTTCTAAGATAAATCTGTATTTTAACAGCAGTGAAACTAGCAACTTTTCAAGTTCAAACAGAATTAAGAATTTCAGTAAATATTCCAAACCTAATTGATTGAAATGGATGTAGGTGTTTCCAACTGTGAAAAAAGATCAGGATACCATTACCACACGCTCTAACTGTTTATTTATTCCCTGTCTAGGAACCTGATTTAGAGGCAATAAAATGCAATCAGTACACAAACCAGAAGCAGGAATCATCTGCTAATGGAACTTTTAATTGAGGAGTGACCACTGACATGAGGTAATTCTTTCCATGCAGAACTCCTTGCAGAGACCTCTCTGCACTTTATCACGGTAAACAATCACTAACATATGCATTAAAGAAAATTTAAATACATTATGACCCAATAAATATCACAATCCATCAATAAACACTTTTCCTTCCTAAAGATTTAGAGTTAAAATACCACATTTCAGTAGTCTTTTAGCACTAGACATATATTTACAAGGTTAGTACTAACATAGCTATTTGTAATCAAAAGATAATTGGTTATGTTAAATGCACCAGTACACAAAGGAATTGTCAAGCTGAATAACTGTGTCACGAAATAGATTCAGATTAGTTTACATCTGCATTCATAAATCATGAAGTAACTTCCGTAAGGTATCAGTTTTGCTCTCTTAGGATTGTGCTTCCGCACTGTAAGTGTATGATCAGGGGACCATGCCACTTTACATGGTAAACTCCTGTTTTGATTCCACACCAGATGATTCAGGATTTTCTGAGACAAATGGTCATCAGCTAACTTGCTTTTGAGCAAAATGTTGAATTTACAAAATCCTGTGCAAAGTAACTGAAATTAATAAAACAAAGAGTTTATACCAACTCCTCCTTTCTGTATCAGCATCACTGATCCCACACTTACCTCTCTAGGTACTAGTAGTATCAGTTGTGGCTGCAGCACAGATCAATTAAGAGTTTACTGATCTAAGCCAAGCCAAAGTGGATCTAATTAAGTAGACTGTAAAAAAAGGGAAAGGGCAGCCTAAAAATCAGAAGGAAAAAGCCTCCACCTTTCAACAGAGAAAGAGTAGCAGCGCAATGTTCGATGCACCATCCTACCCGATATTCAAGTATATGAAACTCAGTTCTTCCCATTGTACAGTTTTCTTGTTTTGTTTTCTCTCTACAAGCTTCTGGTGCAGAAAGGGCACTCAAACATGTCATAAGAAACATTTCCTTGAAGGCTTTAACCCTGTATGTGCAGCTTATTTCTAATGCAAGAGTTTAGGATCCAATCCAGATCTTGCTTTGAAAAGATTCCCACTGATTCAACACTACTTAGGTAAGGCCCGAGGATGATTAAGAACCACTTCAGCTTTTCTGCAGAACAGGCTCTACAGACACTGCTCATCTTTGTACCTTCCAGACAGGCACAATATCTCACACTACAAATGATCTCTCACAGCTCTAGTCAAAGTTACAAACAGTAACCAAAAGGCACACTCTAAGAAACAGAAAAATAATCTAATCAATAATTAGGTCCCACAATTACTTGTAGGGTAAAAAAATCTGTATTTGATCTCCTATTACTCTTTCTAAAGCTTCATTTTACCCAAGGACCTATTTTAAAGCTCTTTTTTTCAATTACATATACTTAACAACATTTAGATATGTGCACACAACAGTCTGTTAAATCAGTATAGTAACCTATAAAAACTCACAGGAAAATAAACAACTTAGACCTTCATCAATATGATGAAGGCCATGCAAATTACTGACCTCCTACATACTATAAATATTAATGACCAAAGAACTGAACCTGTATTATCTAATGTACCCATCATCAAAATAATGCTAACATTTAAATTTAACACATTACTTCTTCTCAATCCTTGCTGCTTCTTCTATGAAAGTTCTTTATTTGGGTCCACAAAGGAAGGACTCCGTTCAAACTAACAACTCAAAAGACCTTTTTTTCTCTATATTGCTTTCCTAATTATTTCTGGCAAAATCTGGGTCTTGGCAAAACAAATCTAAATCTTCTCAGAAAACCTTCCAAGGACTGCAGATTCCATTGTTTAGAAAAGGGGACTTAATATTATATTTCAAAAATAGATGTTCTTCAGCATCATGAATGTGTGACTCACAAGTGCTTTTCAATATGCTGGAATAAGGGAAGAGGAGATGGCAGAATTCAGTGTAATCAAAGACACAGTGTATTATACAAGAATCTCTAGTGTCAGAAAACGTCACTTTGTTTAAGATGCAAAGACAGTCACTGCAAAACAAAATAAATGCAAGAACAAGCAGGTTTGTGTCAAAAGGGAAGAGGAAACCATAAAAATTATCATACTAATCTATCTATGGATTTCCTGCCATATTTTTACACTAATGCTGATACTTCATGAAATTTAAGTAAATTATCCTAAGAACTAGCAGCTTGATGTCAAAGAATTCCAAATGCAAAGAACATCCTTTTCCACAACATCTGTCACAGTAACATCAATGAATAAAGGCAAATGTAAACTGGAAATGGAAGAAATATGGAATATACAAGACTGAGTTGAGGTCAGAACATGGTCAAGTTCAGATTTTAATTCTCTTATCTGTGTGTCACTGTTCTACCAATCACTGTTTCTGCTGAAATAGTTAACCAGTGTTTCCCTCTTCCCAGGTTTGCAGCAGAACACTCTCAAGAATCAGCAAGAAGAAAATACTCATTTAATAGTCTCAGGTGCTGCTTCCAAATTTCCTTTCTCTGGCTTTGCTGCCTGTTGGCAGCCTGTCAAAATAACAACTTTTGTGTTCTCCTGAGCCAATTCCACTACACTGTCAAATCTGCAGACGGAAACTCTGCACGTGGAGAGGTTTTTAGTGTAGACAGAACAAGTCCTGCATGTGGAAAGGAAGTTGAACCAAACCAGGTGCCTCCCCACAGCCCAAAACTACCTATTGAGAGAGCAAAAGGATCACAACGTCCAGACCATCCGTTCTTCTGGGACATCACACGGGACAAGACTTTACTTTCCAGAGGACAACAAAGAGAATCTGGGGCTAGAACTCCTCTGCCTGAACGTTCCTGACAGCCCAGGACACCCCTGGCTCTCAAGCCAAGCTTGGGACTCAGAGAGTCACAGCTGTGCTTCCAACACTGAGAGGTTCAAGTTTCCAACCCCTCCGGCGGTGGGAGACTCTTACCAAAGGTGTGCACAGTAAGCTGAGCTTTTACTTTTAAGGAACAGAAAGGAAAACGCTTAAAAGGCATCAATGCTAAGATAATATTTACATTTCAGAGTAAAGTCACTGAAAGTTGAGAAATGTAAACTTTGGAAGTGTTTGAGTAGCTGTTGTTTAAGAAAAGTCATTTCTCCTTTTTTTTTTTTTTTAAGAATGGTTTCAGGCAACATATGCAATTACATGATCACATAGTATTATTTCTGCAAGACCTTTTGCTTATCCAATGACTATAAAAGTTGCATGAACAAACTATGCAATTTGTACACAGATTTTTAAGTTCTTCATTAACTTCAAAAATACTCCCCAAAAGTCAGTAATTTATCCAGGATCAAAATTATTTACATTTTTAGATACACCATTTTTAGAGATAAGTTTTAAATTTTCAGATGTTTCTGCTTCTGAGCTGACCAATTAACAGTGAAGATACCAAGCTGTTAGAAACATCCTGATGAGAAGATAAACTGAATTAGGTGTAACTTTATAGTGCTGAAAGTTAAATGCATTTGGATATTAGTATGAAATGGTTACCAAGAGACAGAGAATTTCTATAAATTATTATATTTTAATGTATTTGTTTTCTGATAACACTGAAGCTTCTTACGTGAGAGTTTTTGGTGGCAGCACTCTTTACATACTGGTTTCCACAAATAAGAAATTGCTGTGGATGCCTGATTGCTTCCTTTGCATTATATCTATTTTGTTTACAAAGGGGCTTTTAATAATTCACTATTGCTCTCAAATAACCCTGTGCAAAGCATAAAATGGACACATTTTTGAAAATGGATGAGTGAGTATTCAATAACCTAACCAAGATCACAATACTGGCAGGTTTTGAATAGTATGGTCGTGCCTTATCTTTCTGTTTAATTCATCAAGTCTCTAAATACACTCCTAAAAAGGTGTCTGTGCACCTGGGCAGGGGTAATTATTAAGTAAAACTGTCAATTCTTACCTTATCTAAACATACTGCAAATACAAAAACAATTTATGCTTTCAAAAATGTTAAATAATAGATCTTCTGATTTTAAAAAGACGAAAGTAAAACTATACTTGTAGCGCTCTGTGAGATAAAACACATTTTGTAATTTCTGTCTCTATGTTACTATTTGAAATTCAGTTACAGAAGGCAATGTGTTGTTTTGACAGAGGAAATTGAAGACTCAAAATTACATTCATTTTTAAAAAATAATGTTTCAAGCTTCACCTGACAGTTGAGCCCTGCCTCCTTCCTAGGTATATGTGAAACATTTTTGTGGTGAAGTAACTTCCTTAGCAATATCACAAGTATTTGCTTTCACACTCCAAAAGTGAAGCCTTGGATATGTAAAATCAGATATAATTAAAAACTATGATATTAGTACTGAATCCATCTCCTAGAAAGAGTGGGAACATCACTCCAGGATTATTTTATTGAAATGGCCAAATTGAAACTTCCATTCTTTAAGAAGTTTGGATATGGCAGTAGCTAAGATGCATGAGCGGGGAATTTGCTTACAAAGTGCAGTTTAACCTAAATCAGTTGACTGGCAACTCTCAAGAACAGCACTGTTTCCACAACTCAAGTTTACCAACAACACCCCCTTAAACCACTTCCAGCTACACTACAATGACATCCAACTGCACATTAAATCTCACTGCAAGTCAGAAGCATTTTAGCCTCCAAAATACTTCAGGCAATTAAATGAGACTTTGACATCTTAAATACCTTCAGTATTAGACAGCTAAATAGCAATCAATACTTTTCTTTTCCTGAAATGGAATTTGTATTCCAAACTTTGTTTCACAATTATTACCTTTACAAAAATTATTTCAAGGGCTTAGAATGAAATAGCCTCAGTATTAAACCTGAATGTAAAAGAAAATTGAAAGTAATTAAAGTTTATAATGGGTTTTCTCTTTTTTAAATCCCCCCTTCATTTTTCATCTAGCTCAACAAGCATCTCTTAGTCTTTGAACATTCATATCACCAAAATATCAAGCCCCAAAACTCGAGAAATATGCAAAATGTACAAAAACACAATATCTGAAATTTAATTTGCATATGGCTCTTAGGTATGGTAAATGCTGATGGCAAATTTTAAATGCTAGCCAGAATTGCATACTTCATACAACTAGAAGCTGTTTAAAATACTGATTTCTTATATTCCAAATGATGAAAATGTAACTGCAGTCACATTCCAAAAAGCTCCAGGTTAAAAATCGCTACAAGCAGAGTAGATCTGCTGGCTTCAATCAACTTAACCTTAAGCAAGGGGATACAGACAGAAGCAAACATATGCACACTTTGCTCAACTGGCAGTCAGGATATTGCAAATTTTCTGTATTTCCCAAGTATATAACTTAGTAAAATGAAGCAGAAATTTAGGTGATGTGTAGTAATGATATTCAGACCCAACATCTGAAAGCTATTTTTTCTCAAGACTAGAAAATGCTTTTTTTTTTCCCCCATCCAAGTAGAAAAAAAGTCACTGAATAATTTCAGTACTGCTAGTGCTCTGTATTATAAAACACCATTTTTACCTTTCCAAGCATTCTTCCAAGAAAGTAGTAATGTCGGGCGTATGAGTCTCCAACGAGCATCTGTGCAGCAGGGTTAGGGTAAAGCAGTCCCTCATTGGTGGTCTTAAAAAATCCCTGGTTAGGGTTAAATCCTGATTTGAGTAGTTCATTCAGAAATTCTCTGAAAATCCCACCACCATCAATACCAGCCTCATCAAGACCATGTGCATTAAGTAAGTGAACACGAATGCGCTTTTTTAGGTCAGGCTCTGCAAGAAATAAGAGAGACAAACTGAAATGCAACTGTCTGCTTCAATTCTGTTTGGATAAAAACACATGTAGCTACACATACAAACTATATATGCTATATGAAAAACTAACCTAGTAAATAGCAGCTAAAGTCTATCACTGGCTTGAATTTTGGCATTTGTGAAACTCACTCACTTTGTAGAACTGTTTTAAGAGTCATCACAAGGACTGAAAAGACTGTAGGTAGGGAAATAAAAAAATCCTACAAAATATTTAAAAGAGACCCAGGAATAATTTGAAAACTGTATTTATATAAAATACTGTGAGCGTAAGATTCAGCTTTCTCCTGTCTGAAGGAGCCAGCAATAAGCATGGCATTCCCATTGGTCCTGAACAGCCCTAGGTCTGCATGAGTATGGTACTGGACAGCACTGCATATGGAGAATATGGAATCATTAAGGTTGGAAAAGGCATTTAAGATCATCAAGTCCAACCATCAGCCTACCACAATCATCATTAAACCGTATCTTCAAGTGCCATAGCCATATGTTTTCTGAACAGTTCCAGAGATGGTGACTCTACCACTTCCCCGGACAGTGTGTTCCAATTCTTGACAAACCCTTCCACAAAAAAAAAATTCCCAATATCCAATCTAAACATCCCCTGGCGTAATTTGAGGCTGTTTCCTCTCATGCTATAACTTGTTACCTGGGAGAAGAGATCGACTGCCACCTGGCTACAGCCTCCCCTCAAGTGGTTGCAGAGTGATAAGATCACCCCTGAGCCTCCTTTTCTCCAGGCTGAACAATCCCAGCTCCCTCAGCTGCTCCTCATAGGACTTGTGCTCCAGACCCTGCACCAGCTCTGTTGCTTTTCCCTGGACCTGCTCCAGCACCTCAGTGTCCTTCCTGAATTGAGGATCCCAGAACTGAACACAGGATTTGAGGTGCAGCCTCACCAGTGCCCAGTACAGGGAGACGATCACTGCCCTGGTCCTGCTGGCCACACCATTCCTGATTCCAGCCAGGTGCCTTTGGCCTTCTCAGCCACCTGGGCACATCTGGTTCACGTTCAGCCCGTGTCAACCAGCACCCCCGGGTCCTTTTCAATCAGAAAGTACCAAGACTCAACTTCCTGTATTTTCTGATTCCATTTCATCCCTCTCTTTTTAAGAAACCAGTTAATGGCTCAGACTAAATTTAGGATGATGAAAATACTCACAACCACCAGGAAAGAGGCTAAACAATTCAATTTCACACATCATTATGAGGCAATTATACAATGACATCTCCTGATCAGCCTTTCAAACTTTCCAAAAAACAGGAGAACTTAATCTGTACTCGAATTTAAAAAAAATAAGTAGTCTAAGTGTATTTTTTTTAGGTAGCCACAGGTTTAAACACAGGTCTTGAAATACTAAATCCTTTTTATACATAAAATGGGACTTTTAATACTACCACCACAAAGGAAATTGAGAAAAGGTATGATCTCCAGTAATTTTATACAAACCAAGAATATCTACACTTCTTGCTCTCTAAACTAGGCAGGTCTCCAGCAGGGAACCTGTGTGGCACAGCAGGTGAAATTCACATGGCAAACCTCACGTGTTTCGACAAATATTCTTTTTATATGCAAAAATACCATATAACTTAATTTCGGCAGGCTTTATCTACATAGAAATTTTGGTTTCTAGAGCAGCCACTCATACAAATTCACACAAAGGTGGGATTTAATTCAATCTAGTAAAATTTATAGTACTGCTATCACTAAAAAGAGCCCTGCACGATTCTTATCAGCCACATTGCACCTAGCAAATCCTGTTCAGTCCATATACATTTGTTGGCAAAGACTGCCAAAGCAGATAATATCTAATCAACTACACAGATAAATATACAAATTACAGTTATCTGAACAAGTAAATGGGAAGAAAAGTCCCATAAAAGTAGGTTGTAAAGAGAATGAGACTGCAATAATCAGAAAGAATGTGGGTGAGAATTACTTATGTAAAAAAAGGAAATGTAACATTTTAAGAACTTTTACATCTCAAAGCTGATATACCTACAGCATACTAGTCAAGTAAGCAAATTATGTAACTCTGTGGTAAGAACAATAAAGTGTTAAAAACAAGCTGATAACTTATGTCATTAATTAAACCTACCATTCTCAGGAGAAAGTTTATCATAGGCATCTTCATAAATATAATTTCTTCTGATAGTGACATTAATTCCATCTAAAAATGGCCCATCTCCTTGAACTTCTTGTTTATCAGCATAGATCAATCTTTGAAAAATCTGTTAAAATGAGTGAAAAGAACAATCATGTCATTGTGCAGATTTAAATATTCAATGAAAGACGGTTATTCACTAAAGTTACTGTCCTTTGAGTTGCTTCTGACACTCACTTTCCAGTGATTTGTCTTCTCTCTCACTGAGCTGCAGAACTTAACACAGAGCCATGGCCCAGGGAAGGGGAAGAGAGCGACAGACATGCAAAACACTTTTTGTGCTAAGCTATCATCCTCAGTTCTTTCTACGTAAAGAGGCACATCTACAGACATTGTGCCAGTGATTCCAGTTTCCTCTCCCTAACTTTCAGAGTTCTGAAATGCAAAGTATTCCAAAACCAAGGAAAAAAGGCCTATGAGTATTATGCACACAGAGGTTATCCTCAATATTAGTAAATAATTTTCTGTTGCTGTTTGCAGGGGTTAGGAACATTCTCAGTAATAAGAAATTAGGTATCAGTTCCCCTCCCACAAGCAGTGAACAAATAATTCAGAGAAAAATCATGGATAGCACTGCCTTATTAAAAAAAGAACCAGAGCATCATACCAATTAAACAAAAATTATGCCAAGTGAAGTACAAATTGAACTCTACACCATCCCTTTTCAAGTCTTCACAACAGGGCCCTGTTCACCTGAAGAGTAAGTGTAGTTAACTGTGCTTCTGTGCCAAGATGTAGCATAGGAGTGAGTTTCATAATGTGTAATAATATTCCCCCAATCCAGGCAGTACATGTTTACTATATTCTCTCTTGGCGTCATTCCCACGTTCAATAAATAGTTTAGTACATTTTCCAAAAGATGTAATCTCCCAGTAGTATCTCACACTTTGTTTTTTAACAAAGAAGATTAAGTAACAGTCTGCAGGGATGTCTGCAGGATCCCCTTTTTACCATGAAAGGGGAAATCTGACATAGCAGAGAAAGCTAGAGTAAGGTCTGAAATCTACTGGTTTTGTGGACAACTGTTGCTAGTGGAGAAGATGCTTTCCAACCAGGAAGATTACAGTATAAACAAAGCAGAAGCCTTCCCTAAGATACACAGGAGGAAGACACGAGAAAGTAGTCTTAAGCTGCAGAAAGAGAAACAATGAATAGACATAAAGAAAAACGTTCATAGCAAGAGTGATTAGGTATTAGAAGAGGTTGTATGAGAGTTTGTGAAATCTCCATCTCTGGAGAGTGTCAAAACTCATCTGGACAAGTCCTTGCATATGCTGATCAGACTCTGAAGTTATTCCTGTATGAGGAAGGATGTGGACTAGAGTATCTCCAGAGGTCCCTTCTAACCTAAATTTTTCTACAGTTTTACAACATGAAGACATGTAGCCACAGGCACTTTCATTCTATATACAGGGCATGAGAATATGCTCACCACCACTCTCCTTCCTGAAGCATGACTAGATACAGTTTAACTATTGTTACCCAACTCTAGCTGGGAAGAATCACTTGGAAATACATCTCATAGCAAAACTCTTCTTGGTACCGAGTCTGACTCCTACATAACCCCATGTTCATGCATATGTTAGTCCTGAAAACAAGAATCCTAATGCATAACTGAGGCATTTCCAGTGACTTCAGTCTAACAAGGAAAAATAAGCAATGCTGACTGAAGTGCACGCCATAGAAGTAGCATCACCACAGGCAAACTGACCAAAGCATGGTTCTCACCTACAAAGAAGTAGGTGAGAACCAACACTTGATACAAATCAGATTCGTTACTCCCCACAGGAGCACCAGAGTGAAAGGTGCACCCTAATGTGCCTTAAGTCTAAAGAGGATAACACTCTCTGAGGCCAAAAAGCTGAAGAGCCTACATGAAACTGGACTCTAATTGCTTTTAAGAGTATCTGTTATCTGGTATATCAAGGTAAAAATCCAGTGACAAGTCAGAAAATGAAAGGGCATATGGAGCAACCTGCACACACAAGCAGCATTGAGCTGCAGTACCATATTCAATTACAGAGCAATAGACAGCAACTGATCAAAAGAAAAAAAAACCTTATTATGGTCATGGTGCGGTATTGTCTTCCCTTATTGTAAGTTGCTCTGCAGACGCAGTGGGAGACTCCAAAGAAATGACTCCCACTATTACACAAAAAGGAGTGTACACATTTGCTCCAAAATACAGTACAAGGGGATCTTCTCTTTGAACTACAGAAGTTCAATCTGTAGCTTTATCCCTCTCTCCAAGCTCTTATGCAATTGTTATTTCAGTTTTTGTGATAAAAGCACACAAGGTTTTATGAATTCCAGTTGCACCAAACAAGGCTTTCTGCATTCCAGAAATGTAACATGTATGCACCTCAAGATAACTTTAAGAAGTCCAGAAGCTGGAAGGCAGTGACTAAGTCATGACACAGAGATCCCTGCTTGAGGTCAATTCCCATTGTTTCTCTATAATCCTAGTGTGATATTGCCATATAGCAATAAAATGTTTTGTTGGAACAACTATTTCATAACAGTTTTCTCCCAACACTGGGAAAAAACCATTCATTTTGTACCAAAGCTACCACTGTCTGTTTTGACAAATACAGACTGACTTTCCCTATGGAATTACTCTTCTTTCCCTTGATGGTGTCTTGAAACTTAATGTTTCCAAGACAATTCAGGGAGCAGCTTTTCAATAATTGATACTGTTGAAAACAAAAACAGTTTAAAAAAATGTGCATAACAGAATAGAAGTTTTAAAAATATTTATGATGTAAACTGAAATAGGTAATAGAACTAACAATTGCATACATAAAATCACAAAACATTTAAAAGTAAACTCCATAAATCAAGTATAAAAAACTCGTATGTTTTAGGCTAAACACTCAATTAAAATTCAGCTACTCAGCTATAAATGCAGGAACTTAAACTCTAGGTGTTATTTTCCAAAAATGGACATCTATCATCTCATCTGGAGCAAACCCACCCACTGCTCCAAAGCCTCCAGCAGTGACCCTGCGCGGTGTTACAGACACACCACCGGTCAGTGCTCTGCCACCACAAGAGGGTGCAGTCATGTAGCTCCATCCCTGAGTCGGGGCTGCTCCCGTGCAGCTCGGAATGACTGTGTCTAATTCTAAAGCACTTATTATAAAGGGCAATATAATTAGTAAAATAACAGAGAAGTCATTAACTTCAAATGTTCAGTTGCTGCGTGAGTACTGAAGAAAAACACTACAGACTGCCATATCCTTCTGTAGGGAATCGATCCAGTTTCTACTTCACTAAATGCTCTTTTTACACTTACTCAAAACAAAAAGGTAAAAAAGCAATTGCATATTAAATTAGAAATTAGGTACCTTTACTCTTTCTTCAAAAGGAACTACAAAAGGTAGCTCTGTCAGAATTGCAAGTTGTCGTTCTTCAGATACAGAAAGAGGTGCTGGTTCCAAACCCACTTAAAATAGAAATAATAATTTTAAAGATTTTGGAAAAAAACATTTTTTTCAACAGTTTACTTTGTATCAAGTGACTCAATCTACTTTGTATAAAAATACATACATTAAAATAGTTTATTTACTGTGTAGTCACACAAAGCCTTACCTTTCTTTAAACATTAGTTGCTACAGGCAAACTGCAATATAAGTAGTGAAAACACATTGAAAACAAAACCCATATAAAAATAAGTACTTCTGTATCTCTTTATATTATTCAGAAAAATAATCTTCTTTTATTGGCATTTTAACTCATAAATTAGGAAGAATGCATGATAGAAGACAATTAGTAGTTGTAATGATTTAGAATATTCATTGCAGGAATACACAATATTCCTGTCTTGATGATCAAAATAGTATAAAGTTATTGTGCTTTCAACTACATCATCTACTTTCAGTCAAGTCATTTTAGGTAAAACAGCCAAGAATTAACCAAATCTAATGAAACCGACAGAAACGTAAAATTTATTTCAATGGCTTTTCTCTCCCAACAGCACAGTCATAGTCATCACATTAAATCCCAGTCACTGCAGAAATAGTGAAAACATCATCAAAAAACTGTATAATGTACTTAAGAAAAAAATATTAGAGAAGAATTCAAGAAGCAGAGAGGCTCATTTGCACGTAGTTCCCAAGCCGCTCCTTTGAACCCACAGAGGATGTTTTTAGGAAACAACTCAACTTGGGTTGATGCACAGTAGAAATGCCAATCCTCCTCTAACTTCATGTGAGGAAACTCAGCTGCTGAGCACATACCTGACGTATGTAAATTAATTAAGTGCAGTCAGTACTGCTCACTGATGAGACACTGTGGCCAAAGGTCCACCTGGCTTCAGTCTACAGAGGACACAACAGCCTCAGTTCCTCAGCTGCTTCATTTTCATGTTTAATAACCACCCTTCTGAAAAAAGACTCCAGAGTCTAGACTATTCATAGGACGTACTCCAAAATAAGTCAATGCTTCATGTCACCACTCTGTCTGGAAGTTTATGACGACAGTTTCAAGTTTTTTCTTTGACTCCTACTCATGATGACAAACACCTTGCTGCCCTTCTGCAACTGGACATCACTTCAATGTTCTTTTTTGTTTATTTTTTTAACTCCTCAAAGCACTCTAAATAGGGATATTTTTAGCATCAATTAAATAAGTTGTGAGCCTAATTATCACTATTTTTGATATATATTCATTTGGGGCAGGTTTCAATAATGCAAGCCTTTGGAATTTCTGATAAAATTCTTATGTGTGACTACCCTAAGTTTACTTAGTAAACATTTTTAATTAAAGTCAATGCATGCAGCCTATTAAGCTAACAGTTAAAAGCATTTTAAATAAAAAGTGCACGTACAGCAAAGGTAAACTACTACATGACTTCGACAGTTCAATTATTTCAGTCAATTAGTCAATTTTATCTGCATTTCTCCATCACAGCTTCTTTCTATAAAGATAAATATGGGATGGAGTCATCAATACAGAGGGCATTTAGAACTTACAAGTCTGCCATTTCAGTAAATGAAAAAGCACAAACAAACATGACCATATGTGATTCAGCAGTACTTTCATGCTAATTGGCTTTAACCATGTGGAGTCAAGAGGGATTAAACATGTCATGTGCACAATGTTACCTGCTTGTTTTCACACATTCATGTTGACTGCACTTTCTTTTTAGCCTGATTTCGTATGAAAATGAAGTTTACAGGAACACTCTGTGTCATCTTTCCTTACCATCCCACCTCCAACACACCTCCTGAGCTAATCAGCTGAACTGAGAACAGGAGATTCAAAAATACCAAATCTTGTGAAAATTTTCAACTGCACAGAGAAGAGGAACTCCTTTGGTGACCTGACCACAGAAACAGGCAGGAAGGGGTGTGCTCAGTGTGCCAGCAGGACAAGGAGGGCACGCAGCTGCTCCACACCCCACTGCACCCGCAGTCCCCATCCAACAGCCGCCCACACCAGGGCGAGCCACGGGATGGGGGGAACTGGGGTTGTTCTGAGAAGGAAGCCAAGGCAGAGAGCTCAAGGTACTGTAGGTGTGAGGGCAAGGAGACTAGCAGCAGGAGAATGTGGAAGTGATACGTGTGGAACAGCTCTGACGGGAGAACATCAGGACAGTATATACGGCTGTGGAGTGTCATGTAGGTCAGTGGCACAAACAAGGATTGCTGATGTGGAGAGTAGGCGATTTCCAAAGAAAGGAACTAAACTGAAAAAAATATGTAATTCAAAATTCTGAGCAGTACTTACACTGGAGAAACTAGCTGTTATCTGGTAACTGCACTAATAAGGTAATCAAACTAAACTTTTACTACCATAGCTACTCACATAAAAAGTATCACTATAAGAAGTTTTTAGGTTTCAACCCTGGACAAAGCTCTTAATTCTGTACAACTCTACAGCAGCATTCAAAGGCTACGGTCTCTACATGATCTACTGTATCTGGCTAAACTAACTCAAGCAGATTACATCATCTTGAAAGAGAGTGTGGACTCTTGTAGATGAATCATTTTGCCACTTAAAGGCCCCATTTTTAATTCATTATTAAATCTGCACAAGTATTAGTGATTTAATTATTATTTTACCTGATCATAGCAAGGTAAAATTCTAAAACAGTGAAACTAAAAAGATATGAAAAGCTGGAAAAAACAGACTGTCTACATGAGAAAGCATACTGGCACAACTAATCTAGTGTAAATCTACCATGACTGCTAAGTTTGTGTAATTCTCCAATCTTTCTCTACGAGTTCCATAAAATCATGGTATTTTGAGTAATTCAAGGGTTCATGCTTCTGCCTTATCTAATTAAGAGATAATCTTTATACACGGAAGTTAATATTTACCATATAAAACCTGTTTGTTGCAGTTTAATATATAACGAAGATGGTTCTTTACAGTATACAGTAAAAGCAAAATCTCAATGCTTTGCACCTTCTGCAACTGTATTAATTTTCTGTCTTACACAACCGCCTTGTATACATATTAATACATATGTTTTTTAAACATATAATTCCTCCACCTCCTTATTTCCCCTCATCAATGCCAGAGTAAGCCTGGGTAGAGGAATTATGGAATTAAATAACATTGAATATTCTAAAGACATACAGACATGCATACAAGTACACAATTTTAAAAAATATCTGAAACAAAATTATGAAAGACTGCCTTGCTTTTGGCTACCAAGACTTTAATACAAAATACTCAACTGGGTTTTAGAAAAGATAGATTTTTCTCTGCATAAGGCTAACTGGTATTTTGACTTAGCAAAGCAAAAATTGCACAGCCAGCCTCTTACCATCCAAAGTAGACTGCAGTGGTCCTATTCTTCCCATCCTTCTGACTCTCCACACATGTCTGGCAGATGGCACATACAGCTGTGTAACCTAACGGATTAGCAGTACTTTACAGTTAAACAGTACCTAATTACACATTATAATTTACTGTTACATAGTAAATATATATAGCTGTCACATGCAAGGGTGTGCCTGAATGCCTAAATATCTTCATTTCTAATGATCCCTCCTTACACTTGTGCCTTAAAGCTGAGCTGCACAATTAACACCAATACAATATAAAGTCCATGTATCATTTAAAAATACTATGCAATGTTTCATTAAGGTCTGGTCTTCAGGATACTAGAGAAGCCAACTTTGAATTTTGAGATGTCAAATATTGTTTATTTTGTCTTGAGCATGTGTTAGCATCACAGTTTAAGACTTTTACTACCTTCCCAAAGGTATACAGGCACTATTTCCTCTGAATTATAAAGAGCTCTCAGACAAATGGAAATCTTAAACACAAAGCAAGCATTAAAAATAAACAGAAAAGGTCACTGTTAACTATTCCATGTAAAGCTTCCCACTGTTAAGACATCTAATAGTGCAAGGCAATCTGAGGTGTAAAGAGTTTCCTAAAATCCAAGTTTTCAATGATTCAAAGGATGTACCTGCACGCTCATATTAGCTTCTTCCTTTGCATGTACATACACACTTTTTAACCTCAATGTAATTTTTTCAAAAGCTCTTAGAAAAATAAGTAACTTCTAGGTGAGGCAAGTCCAGAAAATGCTGCTGAATTTTCTTTTATTTTGGAAGACAATTTTGAGGGGTTTTTCCCTACAGAGCAATTCTTTTATTTAGCATTTTTACTATGAGAAAAAGCAACAAAATGCTACCAGATTTTCAATTCTCCTCAGCTATAAATGCCAGTGACTTACACTGTTGCATTGTAGAGCAAGTTCTACTTTATGGATTGGAAATGTGATTTAACATACAAGTTTCTTAGCAGATGCAAGACTTTTACATTAGAGAAAAGCAACATTATTTCAGGTTTTAAACCACACAATCTGTGCAACATTAACATCACTAATACTGTGCCAGGAATCAAACACTTGACCATTGACATTTTGGCACTTGTAAGGCTTTGTGGAAAAGGACATGACTCTTACCTTATCTGCTTTAATGTTTTCTTGTTCTGAGAGCCAGTGATTTGGTGGGCAGAAATTTCTCCTTGTATCTCTAGATTTCAACATTTTCACTAAGTTTGTGATGACCTGGGTGTCAGAAACACATACATTCACTATACATTTAGACCTGTGAATAAAATTACACAATTCACAAGCAAAACCTTTTTTAAAAAAAATCAGTAATGTATAAAATTGCCACTTACTTTTAACTCACAAAATCTTGCCCTTAGACTTAAATACCTTAGAATGAAAGTAAGTAATCATGGTTCACTTGGAAGTCATCAAAAAACTGGCTTATTGAAGCCTCATTCCAAAACCTAACAACCAGGACTACACAGTTCTTAGTAATACTGCACATCTAAAACGCTGCATGTCAGTTCAGGGAAGCCTAAAGAAATCATCATCAACATTAAATTACATATTTAAAGAAAATAACATCTAACCAAGTGTACCTACAGTGTATATTATGTATGTATACAATGTTATTTTATCTTCCTAACAAAATTGAGAGACTGAGAAAAGTAGTTATCATGGTCACTAGGTTATCTTTGCAATTTTAGTATTTTTTTAGGCAGTTTCCCCCAATACAGGAAAAAAAAAAAATAGAGACACAAGCTAACAAGTTCTCCACCTCAAGCAGAATTGCCGTACTTGGTTGCCTGCCTGCTGTCCAAAGCTGAATCAAGTTAGCCCAACACTACATAAAACATAATTAAGTGGAATCAATAGAATAGTAAATTACTAGACTAAAAAGACGTTATCACTGCTGCAATGAACAGCCATCTGTTTTGCAACTTTAAAGTACAGCACTTGAAAAATGTATCGAAAAAAACATACACAGAGCTTTTCTGAAATAATCTTGCTAAAAGATAGTCTTAATAGACAGGTGTCAAGAGTAACAAAGTTTAATGGGCCTTCTAAAGGATTCTGTGTCTAGATGCTACACAAAAGAGCTTTTAACATCCAGTTTTTAAGGTAATGTCTTTATTCAAGACAGAACAAAGAATGCTATTAAGGGAACTGTCTGGCTACACAGGAATTTTCATCACCTTGCCCTCATAAAATTCGGTGCAGGTTAGATGAGCCACTGAAGCTCCGTGGTCCCACTACCACTCTAAGTAAGGCAAACACTTTCAAAAAGGAAAATAAACTCAGAAAAGACTATCCACATGAAGACCATGCAAATACAATATTTTACAAGCAGCTAAAGAAACCTTAAAGGAAGCTGAATCAAATTAGTTGAAATTGGAGTTTCTCCTGCAGAATGCATGAGAACTGAGAACAATTGCCATCTCAACTCAGGACTCCTTTGTAAAAATGTTCGTGTGTATTCTATTGGAAAGGAAGATGCACTACAATAAACAATATTAAAATGGGGACTTCCTTCCAATAAAGTGTTCAGTGCAAGTAGCATTTAAAACTAAAATTCAGCAAAATTAGCAACTTGTTTTCACAAGATTAACTCAAGATAGTGAAATAATTATTTTGTTTTACAAAATCCATTTTCATATACTCATAATTTAAGGTTTTCTACGGAATGTGTAACAGTTGACTACACTACTCATTATTCTACCAAGCCAAAATGGGAGATTCTGTAGAGTGAAGATATTTGCATATGTAAATCTTACCCAAAACCTCCAAACTGTTTGCAAATATGCACATCATTGCCAGCAGCCTCCCTGCCATCAGACTTACCATTACAGTAGTAAAGCCTATATTTGCGTGTACATGTATGTGTGTATATAAATATATGTCATCCATTTCATAGATACACATATGTATTTCATTAGACACCAGAGGTGTGGAAAATGTACAGAAAAGTGAGGAGTTAGAAGTAAAATTAAAAGCCCAGATAATAAGGAAGGAATGTGCCTTTTTTTCTGCAGGCAGCTTGCAAAAGCTTTAGCAAAGATAAATCTCATATATTTGATAGATATATTTGACATAGTGCAAAAGAAAGAAAAAGCATTTTCTACTGAAATTTATGATGAACTACTTTAGCTTTGTTTTAATGATTTGGAAGAAGGTACTGCTGCCCGCTGACTGGCAAGAAGTTCTTTTGCAGCCGCCCTCAGGAAAGACTCAGTGCTATACGCAGTAGTCTTCTGGATGAGATTAGCTTTAGCCATGTTCAACCTTTATCTGTAACAACATGTTTCTGAAGAAGTGAACAAGGGACGCTTTGCTATTATTTTCTTTTTTGGGCAGAACTGGAGCCTTTGAGATACCCTCAAGATTTAGACTTCTAATTCAGCTAATGGAAGACAACCCTGGCTCCTGAAAAGAGTACCAGTAGACCAAGGTTAGACAGTTCCACTTCAAGTTTAATTCCTGAATGCCAAAGTGGGACAAAGTAACTCAAGATTTTAAAACTTTCTGAATGACAGCAAAATATGATCAAATTTACCTGAAACCTACTCAACTTTTACAAAGATTAAGAATAACAAACTAAAGCGAACAAATAGAACAAAGTGGCATGATATGAACTGCATACATAAAAATACCCCTGACATGTTTCTCAGAAAAATAGACATATTGGGGTTTTCATTTGTGACCTTTAAACTGACAGTTTATTTGGCAATTTAAAGACATGTAATTAAATTACATTGTGCAAACCTATATTAGATCAATCTGTGCAAATTACAAATTCAGTGGTGCATTAGGACTGTATTCAATGCAATCAAAACATTATCAGTTACACTCACTGCTGTTAATGCTTATGCTCATAAGTGAAATGTGTTGTAAAATCAGGCAGAATAGGCTGGATAGAGGCTACCTTAGACTTGTAGAATGAATAAGCATTCCTTAATTAGCCCATCAGGTTAAGTGCAAGCCTTAATGGGTCTTTCCTAAAGTCTAGCATGACATCTTTCTCCAAACATGGCCAAGAAGAAAGTTCCATTAGCAATATTAATACAAGCTTAGTTGATCATTTTCATTCAATTAACTTCTTTCAATTAAATAGATAGCTTGACAAAAGCAGTGATAAAAGACCTGAAGGGACAGCTGATGACTCGAACTGAACATTAGTGTGCGAGAGGTCGCCAGTATTAAACAGACTGTAAATCTAGCATTCAATTTGGAAAATGCATTTCTTCTGCTCCCACTTCTTTAATGAGCAATTTTAGCTGACTAGATGTGTTTGCTGCAGAATTTTCATGACAAGTCAAGCACTCCTTTTTTTCAGCAACAGTTATATTAGGGGTTTTTTCTGCCAACGTTTTCAGCTTCTCTTAACTCATGTCTTAGGTAGGACACCAGGAATAAAACTAGCAGAAAAACTGGTAGATATCCAGAAAGAACACACATTAAGTTCACATTTACTAAGCCAGATTCACCTTCCCATTAGTATTCCAGCAAACCCAAAATTAGTAGTACCAACAGATTTTAGAATACCAACAAAACCAACACAACATGGTACCAATATAGTGAAGCCTCTAATACAGAAGAACCTGAGCAATCACAAGATTCTGTTAGAATTTCACACCTATATAAAGTTATGACAATGTGCTTAAGTACCTTGCCGAATGGCAGTCCAAGTTAAACCCCATATTTTATACAGTAACTTTCCTATGAACAAGATAAGCAAGAAAACTAAGAGTTGACAGAAACAAAAAAAATTTGTTACAGTTATCAGAATTCAGTTACTTGAAGTTTAGCACATATGCCAAACAGCAATCTTCTCAAATCCATATTCCTTGTTGCAACAGCAATAAAATTAGAGGAAAAAAGACCCCTAATCTCTTATCTTCAGCAGAAGCCTGAAAATTTTATTTAAACGTGTTCTGAAAATTGACGCAATTTACCTTGAATAACTGAATCCACCTTTTCTGTTCTGTCTGTATACATTGCTGCATTTCTGTATTTTTTGTTACTCCAACGCTTCTAAATGCTGCAATATATTCCTCACGAACCTCTGGTTTTGTTTCTGGGTAAGCTAACTTTATGATTCCTAGACAAGCATCTCGAAGGCAGCGTGACAGTATTACAAGCTCTTCTAGTGTAAAAGGCATCATTGATGATTGTCTTTGACCTACAACTACATAAAATACAAGTTTAAGTTTCCTGAAATGACTTTTTCTCAGTTATTTTATTATGAAAAAACCCCCACTTATTTGATTGACACATTAATATTCGCACACAAAATCTAAAGGTAGAGAAAAGAAATATCACCCAAAAAAAGAATGAGTAACCACTTATGAAGGAGATGAAGTCTTGGAATTGTTTTGCAGTCACAATTATTTTAATTACAATATCCTTGTGTTCTCTTTTGTGATTCCTGCTATGTTAAATTTATACATTAAACTACAGGTTCAGTCCAGAAGAAGCTCATTCTCTTCACTAACTCATTAAAAATTATCATGATTAAGAACTTCCATATCAGACCCTGTAAAGCTGGGGTTCCCAAGGCACAGACCATTAATTTTCCTTTCTCTTTTCTAAATGCAATCACCATGAAAGAGCCAGTTGACAGCTGAGTGCTCAGGGGACCATCAGCAAGTCAGCCCAGAGGAGCCTTCCTCACAGATGTCAGCAAATCACTGCCCGGGGAGCTCTCTAGCCTTACACAAAAACATTTTGCAAAGCACTGCTATGTAGTATGCTCGAAACTCACCTTCTATTGGATCACCAAAGAATTCATTATCATGAATAGAAATAAGTGAATGACTAAACAAGGAACTGAAAAGGTAGAAGAGAGGGATAATTCGGCTAGAGTCCTCTAAAGACATTGGAGAGCCTCTTGAAATCACTTGAAGGAGTGGCACCATAGACCTTAAAATTTAAAATGCAACATAAAGGAGAGGATTAGTAAAATACTCTAAAAACATACTACCTTCAGCATTCTAGTAAAAAAATATGGTAGTAGCTCCAACAGCAACATAACAACAGTGCTTTCAGTTAAATAACTTCTATTTCCAATTCTTGCAAAATATGGTTACTCCTTGCAAGTTCTTGTCACAGGTACCTCAGTGTCTCAATGACAAATAAACTTTGCCATTGACTTGTACAGACTGCAGATACTTTTGAGACAGGAAGCAAAGACAGTAACTAATCTGCATGTCAGCACTGAACAATCCTGTAGGACCAATGCCTGAGCTCCAGGAATGTGTTTCTGCCACCACGTGTTCCTGGACTAGTCAAAGTATGTGACATAAAACTCACACACTTGGGATGAAGGACCTGGGGCTTCAGTGTTTGTTACTCTGATGCTAGTAAGCACTCCAAGAACTACAAAACATTCCACTGATTTTAAACATGCATTTTCTTTATTTACAACTGTCCAATTTCCAAGGTTTTGCTCAATTTTGTGAAATCATAAGAAGTAACTGACCGTACCTCTAATTGTCCCATTCCCTTTTCATTAGAGAAGCTCTATTTTAACAAAAAATCCATTTCAGAAATGGTGAAATACATACCCTGTAATCATTCGTGTAGTCATTGAAGATATCAAATACCAAAGATGCCTCAGGAATCTGGCATTAAAGGCTAAACTATAAAGAAGCCTGCAAGAAGAAGTTTAAATAGATTTTGTCTTCCAAAACACTGTATTCACAAAACACAATGCTTCTATAAGAACTTTTCTGTCAAGCATTTCTCAGAAATTAACAATTAAAGTTTATTTTTCAAGTTGAAGGTTCTTACTCTGATCAAATCTGGTGAAAGCCCCAAAAGCTGAAAACCAAGCATATGAAACCTTACACTGAAAATACAGTTTTCATTACCTGAGCAACAAACCCTACAATATAAACCCACACTGCCAGTCTTCTGCAGAGTTCAACACTTACTAATAAAAATAACAAACACTGAGTTGTTTACCTGGGACTTCTTAAATTTTAATATAGAAAATCACTCCAAGCTAGTTAACAGCTCACTTCTGTGGTGGTTCTGACATTAACAAACATAGTAATTTTTGCAAAAGGTAGACTAAAATACCTTCATTTATGTCAGAACTATAGCAATTTTACTGGCATACTCTGCTTCGCAGATAGAAATAATACAATACCAATCACACAATGTCAGGATAGCTACACTAATCCATCTGTAGACAGAATTTTGTTTATTGTTTGCTTGAAAATTGTTTATTAATTTGTAAAAATAAATGTGTTATTGCACAGGTCAGTTATACACAGGACTGACTTTAACCGTATTATTTCAGACATGATTACAGTGTGAAAAACTTTTTACATAAATGAGAAATAAAGAACTTCCTGTAACTAAAAAGTCACCCCCAGACTATTTCTTTCCCCCTGCAGAAAGCAACATATGAGACAAAATCATTTGAAACAATGTCTTCTAGGAACCAAGCAGGATTTCACTGACTAAACAGTCATTTTTCAGATATTGAAGAACAATATTGTCAGTTTTAATAAATGGTACTTTCCTAGGTCTCCTAATTACTATTAGAATAAAATAAAACAAATATTGTTTGACCTCCTCTCAGTGGTCAACAGCTTTCTAACATCAAAATTCTCGGTGACAAAGCACAGAAGAGGAAGGAGGCTGGGAAATGGGAGCAGGGAGGGGAGACTAGCTGCTGCCTGAAAACACAACATTTATTACGGACCACACGGATAAATTAAAATTTGCCAGATGGCAAAAGGAAAGGAAGTACACATTTCATTAAGGAAAAAGAGTAAAATATCAATAAAGACTTAAAAACATTGGAGAATAGTTTAAGTGGCAATACATTCAAAGATATTAAGACAAAAATACCCACACAAGGACACCTAGACTCACAAACTCCTGCACAGTGCCATCTGCCCCTGGGTCCTGCCTCTCTGGCTGCTCCTTCTGCTGCCTTCACACAAGCACAGCCTCTCCCCTGCATCCCCACAGCTGGTCCCTGCCTCGGGCTCCCAATTCACCCGCATTCACCAAAATCCAGCTGCACAGACCAGGATCTGTGCCACGATAAAGTAGCATGAGGAAGGGCAGAACTCCTCACTAAATAGAAAGGATAATTTCACAGGTACAGGGAGTTCTGGAAATGGAATAGGGACATGCAGAAAAAGGGAAAATGAAACACAAGCAACCCCCTAGTCTGCAGTGTGTCTCTTTGAATTTTAAATGTATAGATCAGTACCTTTAAAAAGAGTTGGGAGCTTCACTTATTTCAAAGAAGTTGCATGTTGGTAACATTACCAAGTTCAAGGCAAATTTGAAGCAACTGCAGCTAATGCAAGTTTAGCCTAAGTTTTACTGTTACATTTAAGTTCTACTTTAATTATGTGGAATTTTTGAAAAAATTTGACTTGAATTTGATACATGAGAATTCTACTTCCTTCTAAAGTCACATTATTTCGGCATTTGGTGAAAATTATGCATTAACATGTAAGGAAGGTCTTATTATACCTAGCTAATTTAGAATAAGGATTTGTATATTAATGTTTAAATATCTGAATGATAGCTCAGATGTCTTGGTTTCTGAAATGAGAAACTTCCTCAGTGACCTTCAGTTTTCAGCCTCATATTTAAAATGAAAAGTAATTTGGCACCATGCCATCAGGTCTCATACAGCTTCCAAGTAAAAACTTGTTAATGTTACAATCATCCCTGGAAATTACGAATAGTTTGAGCAGAAATGGACAAACATTATAGACACTGAACCTATCATAATGTAATTCATTTTTTCATTCTCGCAATATTCAGCAGTAATGAAGGGGAAAAAAGGACAAACCTTAAGAGCTTATAATAATAACCTTTGCCTAAGTTTTAGCCATTTTTATTCCATATCCGTGATTCAGGCTGGCAATTGTAGCAACTGCTCTATTTCATGGCCCGATTCCAGAAATGCTGAATACATTCAGCAATTTCACATTTCCCTTTCCTGAAAATCTGGTGAAGCACAAAAATGCACATTTGGTAGAAGATGGTACCAACAGCCTATTACATTAACATGAAATATCTGTAAATATGAAGCAGATGTGTCAGTTCTAAAGATTCAATTCTAAGTTTCCACACTGACCAGAAAACAAACATGAAACTGCAAACTAAACACAGAATAAATTGGGCCTTCCTTGTGTTACAAAGTTTTGCATAGCTAGATTCACCTGAAATTTAATCCACTGCAAAAGTAAATATGGCAGAAAAAACCTTCTACCTTCCCACTCCAAGTACAGAAATTGGCTTTCAAAGTTGAAGATACCAATTGTAACAGAAAAACCACAAAAAACAAAAAAGAAACCCAGCACAAAATGCAAGGAAGGCTTTTAAAAGTCTTATCTCTACAAAACTGGCTGTACTAAAGGTTAAAAATTTTTGCTTCATATTCACATAAAAAAAAGACTGTGAAAAAGCAAAAAAAAATTAAGTAAAAAAAAAAAACTTTGAGAATTAAAATAGGTCAAAAACTACCTTATTTGGGTTTTTTTCCTTAGCAGAGAAAAGATGTGCATCTGCTTAAAAACAGCCTTTCCAGGCAGAGCTACATTAAAATGACACAGTGCAAGAATTCCTGGTAAACTTCAGAACAGTACAGGGATGGCTTATATATCCTGAAGAAAAAGCCTTATCAATCCACTAAGTTTAGAGATCAGATAATAAAAAGCTTGACTGTCTATACAGTCTCCACCAATTTTACCTTTAAAGAAAAAAAAAAATCCACACAAAAAATCCCTAGAAATAAAACAGTGTTTGTTTGTTTGTTTTCTAATGTAAACTTGTAAAATCTAACTCCAGGGTTTCATTTTCAATATTTGTACTATTCTAAAAACAAATCAAGTAGCTCAAGTTTAAACTCCTTCTATCTGGGGGTTCTGCATTTTCTCACTGAATGCCACCAACTTCTTTATTCTGAGATCATTATACATGTTTTATGTAATGGATTCATGAATAGATTTTCTGTAAAGTCCAATATTAAGATTTAGCATGGTCATCTGGAAGAAAGAAACATTTTTCTGCTACCAGAGAGGAAAACTCCTTTCAAGTGGAAAAACATACACTACCTCAGCCACAGGCTATGATAGAGTTAAATTCACTTCAGTGATTCCTGTTAAGTATCAATTTTAATCATACCAAATTAAATTATCTGTTCCCAAATGTAAGTACATAACGATCATTTATTTAGGACCTTGTTTCTCTCTCTAGGTATCTAATTGTCTACAAAGGCCACATGATTTATGTGTACTTGCCAGAATAGCATTTTAGGCACCTCTGGTTGAAAAAAAGTGTCAAATTCCTCCTGTGCAATGGGACAGATTAAATGACCCATTAAGCTTAATTTAGCCAAGGCACCACTACAAGTTAATTAGTTAAAGGCAAGATTTTCAGTCTAGGTCATAAATTGGGCCCAGCTTCCCACTGAGACCATTTAAGTTAATGAAGAGAATACACCAGAAGGAGAGGAGCTCGTACAGCCTGCGACAGGTCACTGCTGCCAGGGCAGCAGATTTTGTCCCTTCAGAACTGCGAGGTGTCACAGGTACGAGACAGCAGCAGAGCCACTGCTAAATGAACTGTCCTGCTCTTTAGGCTGCTTACGCTTCTGCCTCTGTATTGGAACAAGAACGTAAAGCAAAGCTTAAAAAAAAGGTTAAAACTGCATACACAATGATTCTGGTTTTAAGAAAAACACAACTGTGACAGAACATTCCCTGAAGGATTAATCCAATAGCCCCATGTAAAGCCTAGGTGTCTCAGCAGACACATCAACACAGGCTGCTCAGATTACACCAGAACATCATTTTCCAAACAATTTTGAACCCCAGGTTAAGATTAGCAATGTTAAAGTAATTAAGCAGTAGTGATGAACAGTCACTGTGAAACTGTTAACCCAAGATGAGCCATCACTCGGGGCACTGATCAGACAGCTGACAGCGACTGACATCCCAGTATAAGCACAGCTTCCATCACTGTTTAATGCTCAGCTGTAGTGATGACATGAAGTCTAAGGTATTGAATTACACCCCTAAATACTTTGCAGAAACAGAACTTACTATTTATTTAAAGTATAGATTGATGAAAAAAGTCTTGCAAGTCTCTCTGTAATGAGAACTACAGTCCAAGACTAAAGTTTTCTCTTTTTTAGTACGTATTCAGTAATATGTATCAACTTTTCACTGTAAAGATAAAAGCCCTGTTCCCCTGAAAACAAGCACAGTTCCCAATGACTTCTTTACAATCAGGATGTTATTCTACACCTCTCACCTGGGTTACCAAACACAAGCTACAGTTAGGTTTTTTCTTGTATTGTGACCTTTTTCCTTAATTGGGCTTGATTGCGTATTTCCAGAATTTATTCAGAATTCATCAAAATTCCTAACAACTAACCCAAAGCAATGTGTTTTTCCAGTTATCCCTCTGGATCCCACCACCCTCTATAAAGCGTCAGAAGAGAATTTTACAGGCTTGCTCCTTTCAACACCACATTGTACTTCTGGGTATCTTCTTCTGTTGTCTCTTGGTTTCTCTTGCAAAACCAAGGAAAATACTGAGTTAACTCAGCAACCCCAGTGTTCCTAACACCACACAATATCATCATCACCATCAGTCAAATCATAAAAGCATTGACAAGCCACAGGAAAAAAGACAGCATTTGGCTTTAACGGAGTGACCTGAGTCCATAATGTGAAATTCTTTGTTCTAAAGGCTGTGTTAATCTTAGTCCAATTTTCTTTACATTTACTGAAAAATTATTTTCAATTATTACGCTATTTAGTACCCCATTTTTCAGATTTGTAGCTCCTGTGTTTTAAATTATCACTATTTTCTATTACAATTGTAGATGCTGTTAAATAAACAAAGTCTTTTTAATAAATCCTCTTTTAAACCATTTGACCCAGTATGATTTCAAATAAAAGAGCATTATTAAGCAATTCAAATATAATAAAAATAATTTGAAATAAATTTTTTCTGCTTAGCTATTTTTAAAATTATTTAATTAAACAGATACACTTTAGATATTAAGTAATTTAAAAGTTAGTTTCAAAACAAGTGCAGCATCTTTCAAAAGACTATCATTAAATTTGATAAAATTATTTGGGCAATTAAAAAAAAAAATCACCAGACAATTAAAAAAGTGAACTTAATGACAAAAAGTCTTTTAATTATCCTTTTAAATTCCACAAATAAGCATCACCTGTCTTTCAAAAAACATTCAAAAATAATGTTTAGAATAGCTGCTTTGTAACCTAGGCCAGGTCTAAAATGCACTGAGAATAGGACAACAGATTGACACCTACTGAAATGATGATCCCTGGCAAACCCAGCACTTATGGTTGACTTCTAAGTCAGAACTAATAATTAAATGTTGACTTTAATTTACCAAGTATCTGTGTGAAATAACTTCATTTTGACCATGAAAGTAATTCCAATGGTATCCCTGACAGAAATCTTAGTATCTCTACTACTTATTTCTAAAATTCAGCTATTTTGGAGCTATTCAAAAGTTAAAATTTGTAAATTATTTGTCATTCGATGTTGAGTACAACTTTCATAACTCCTGAATTTATCCAATGTGTAAATAGCTTGTTATCACAAATAACTGCAAAGACCCAGTACGGCTTCTCAGAGGAAATAGATGCCATACTCATACAATTAAAGTTCTGTGACTTCTTTATTCATTAAGCACCCTTTTCCACACAGTTCACCAGCAAACCTCCAGTCAAAGCAGTGATGCATTTAAGCTCAGTAATTACTATCCAAGGCAATGTACTACTTGCAACAATAAAGCTGGCACACTAATTCAACTGCTGCTATGATCTTAGGTCTCACATCCTGCTCTAATGCAATTAGTCTACAAAGAACTAATTACCCTAATCGAGCAATCACAGTTTCACTGACATCTTACTTCCTCTAGCAGCTATAAACACCATTGGGCTAAGATAGCACCTAATTAGTTTTCTGTATCACTGTTTACAATGCAGTTTGAATTATGTTTACAACATTCCCTAAATACTTACTTTACTACCAGCAGCTACATACTTACTCAAAACTACTTGCACCAGAACAGTGTTAATACTTACGGGTCTCAGTCTGATAATAAAAAGGTTAAAAATCTTCTCCCATTCTGACATTTGTGTTTTGCAATCTTTGTAAATGAACACTGCACAAGTAAACATGTCCTTTATCTCCATCTCAGGTGCAAAGCCCTTCCCACACAATAGCGATTTTCAATAGCTATGCAATATTTTAATTTATGCTCAATTGGAGAGACTATAGAATCCATAGCACTAAATGTTTTAAAACCAAGCTAGTCCAATTTCTACTAGAATGACACTCAACACTGCCTCTGAGCAAGGGAACAGATAAAATCCTTACAAGAATCTTGTCAGGGCACAATGAACAAGAAAAATACGAAACAGAGAACCCACACATTAGTTTGCCTGGAATTGCTGTTTAAATTCTGAAATTCTAATTTACTTCAGCTGATCGTAAAAGAAAACACAGAAAAGTTTCCACAAGGTATTTAAAACAAATCTATCTAATAAAACTCATTTTAGACCTACTGTGGTTCAAGATCACTATTATTTATACTTGCCTGACTTTAGGCACCATCATTCGGTGTTGTACCATTAGTGTGTGGCAGATTGATGCCATCAGGGTAAAGACCTCTTCACTAGCTGAATCTCTCCAAACCATATTCAGTAGAGTGTTTGTCTGCTGCTTTGTGTCCAATTTCTTTAGACACTCCTCAGTTATGTACTGAACTGATATTCTCCCATCACCCTACAAACACATCAAAGAAAAGTTTACTTTCAATTCTTTTTAATTATCAAGTACTTCCTTTTCTATTAAAAAAACCAAACTTCCGAACTTAACTAGAACACAGTTTTCTTGTACAATAAATAAAATGGAAGCACATATGTATATGCCATTCCTGGAAGTATCAGACCCAAGGGCCAACTTAAACCCCCAGGCAGGTTGTGGTATCCATCCTTCCTTCACTCAGGCCAGTGGAAATACTCCCTTTAATGCAAGCATGCTGTGCAACACTTGGTTACAATAAGGCAAAATCATTTACTGGCATAAAACATGTGAATTATCATCTCTTCACCACTGACATCAAACAGAATTGGACATGAAACCCAGAAATGGATGTTGACTCTAAATTCCTTTACAAACAGTATTTTCACATTCATAATTCTTGGGTTAACAAATGACAACAAACTTCAGGGTGGTCAATACACATCTGGGTAGTACCAGAAATGTGGGAAGAGGAATACTTTCTCTTGGCATACAACTGAGTCAACCTCAAACTTTTCTTTTCCTAATTTCCCATCTTTATCTGGCCCCCAACTGAACAAAGCTGTCAGGCTCAATGAAGGACACAAATTAACCAATTATTAAATTTTTAAGAAAGAGCAGTTCCCCACCCACTCCCTTTTTTCGTAAGATAGGTATGCATGAAAATACGGAATACATAAAAAATTCACAAGAGAAACACACAAAAAAACATATTGCAATAAACAGTATTATTTATATAAGATCTCCCTAGAGCAGACTTTATTTCTAATTTAGAAATGAGTGTAAGTGATCTGTGAACAGAAATTTGTTTTTACCTAATTTGTTTTTACCCAATCACCTCTTAAACATCACTGATCTCTAAGGCACAAGAAGAATCTGTCAATATTTAAACTGCATACAATCTGTGTGTCTGGCAAATTAAGGATTTTATTCACACTATCCTGGGAAAGGTTTTGGTGTAACAGTAACAAGTGGGATCTAAAAACACACCAGTAAAATGTTGCAAGTATTCCCTGGCAGCAGGGCTCTTCCTAAGATGTTACTCAGTATCCATGCCTTAAAAACACTGCATCTTTCAAAAATGTACATCACTTTACATGAAACGTAAGTGGGCGTGATATGAACAGTATCTCTTAAGAGGAATTGGTATACTTTTGCTTTCAACGCATAGCCAAGAAAATGTCAAGAAGCCTTAGAATGCGTGAGAGAGATCCAGAACTCCCACCTCAGAGTGCAAAGGCAAAATAATCTGAGATTTTTTTTTTTAATGAACCCTAAATATGGTGAAATTTCACACATTCTACAAGGAAAGCCTGCACACTGTCTAAGTCCTTGGAATGGCAGTGTCTTCCGAAAGATTACAAAAAGGCCAGTAAGAAATGGTTGAATTTACATCTGTCTAACTTTGGTTGCTCAAAGCCTTGATATGAGTATTAGGAGGCTAAAGTTAGCACAAACTTATTCTAAGTTTAAACGATAATGAAAAAGTCCTGTTTATAACACTGTCTGTATACATTATTACACAAAGCAGGTGTTTCCCCTTCGAAGGCTTTTGAGTTAGTGGATAAATACAGAGCTAATTCTACAACGACTGTAGTTGAATTTGTAGTATTTCCATGGGAAAAAAAAGAAAATACTAAACTGGAGTATCAGATTGGTATGTTTCATGATAGCATCATCATGGACCGAAAGAACACAGAGAGTAATAAACTCTCTGTAAAATAAAAAAGTAATAAGATACGTTTAGGCCTTTTTTTTTAAAATAAAAGCTTTGTCCTTCCACAGACACACTATCTGTAGTTTAAGATCTCTTATTATATAAGGGGTTTGTTTTTAATGGAAGCAACCAGTTCCACTGGCTTGCAGTGAACAGTCATCTACTTTTCAAGAAGCAAACACGCTTCCTTCTACACATAGCTAGAAAATACCACATGCAGAGTGATCATGTTTTTGCCTATCTTTGCTGTTGCTGCTATAATACAAACCATTCACAGAAATTCTGTGCTGCTTACCGGTGTAGTTGTCATTTTACTGATCTCTTCATCCTCATCTTCAGAATCACTGTTTGCATCTTGACAATTTGTACCAGCAGCAGACACAGGTAGCTGAGAGAGAAAAGTTTGGAGTACCCTCAAATACACAAGAAGTCCTTCCTCTGAAAGGGATCCTATAGCACATACATTGAAACAAAGGATCAGCAGCAAGATCACACTCTGCTATAAAATGTATTTTACCAGAAATACCTGACCAAAACAAGTTATGTCAAATCTCATCAAATTAGTGCATTTTTTACTGAAAAGGGTAAGAATAGATCATAAACCAGATCTCTCAAACACTCTCATCCACAAGCTGTCCTTTTTACTTGGCAATGAACCATGCTGTGGAAATACATAACGTATTAGCCCCACTATGAACAAACCAATGAATTGGCCACTCAGCTTGCTCACCCAAATATGTTTCTCCAACTGTTAACACAAAGTAGAAAAGCCACGGGGCTTGATCACTTCTTCTTGAACATCCACTTTCTGCTAATAATAGTGCATTCAGAAAGAGGTCATAAGGGAAAATGGTCTGCACATCAGCAAGCGCTGGAATGATGAAATGGAATATCTGATCTGTAAAAGGTGCTGCCAGAAACTCCTCTGTGAAGGCTGCAAAAATCTGCTGCCTGAAACAAAGAACATTTGTTGTTATAGAAAATATAGGCAAAACTTCCCACAATTATACACACGGAATAATAGATCAATCTGCAAGTTTGAACACATCCATCAAGAGGACTGCAAAGACGTGCTCCATTAATCCTGTCCTAGTACAGCAAACTTCTCAGATTTCTCAAAAATTAACATCATATACTAAATCCTCTTCCTGATGATCTTACATGTAATTTTAACCTTTAAACTTTTCATGAACTGAAAGAAAACTATTCTGAAGGTAAATACATTGTTTACAGTATCAAAGAAAAAATACATCTAAAAAAAACAATTAGTCTTTTTACACAAAATCCTACTTTAACACAAATCACTGCGAGATGTCATACAACCAGAATTTGATTTATGTCCCCTCTGTCTACATACCTGACTCTTTCTGCTTGTAAGCTTAGTAATTTCACTCTGTAAACCTTAACTCATCTGCCACAAAGTTCCCTTTAACTCTAAAATTCTTTTCATCTGCCCTTAGCTGTATCTGTGCTCTCATTTAAGTTTTTCCACACCTACATTCCTATGTATCATGATACCTGCTATTCTCTGTGCTGTTTATTGTAGCATTCAGCATTTTACTGCCTTTTTCTTAAACACACCTGAAACGACATTGTTTCACTGATATACACTGTTACCAAGAAATCATTACAATTGCAAATAAATCAACAAATTTCACCGAAAGAATAGCTGGACACTAGACAACAACAAACTGCACCTCTGCAGCAAATGAGTACACAAATATCTAATATTATCTTTATTTACCTTGCACCTTCTGGACAGGAGCTATATGTAAAGTGCAATGGCTTCAGAACATTCTCCAGAAGTATTTTTGCAATAGGGACACGAGAAACATCAGAATACTCAATACTTGAGGGAAGCTTATTGTTAATTAACAAATAAAGCGACTTGTAGTAGCCTGCAAGTAAGAAAAATAACTTTTTAAACACAGTATTATTTTTCTTCTTCTCCATATAAAACAATTTATATACTTAACTTCAAAAATACTTTACAATTCACTACATGAAGCTTGACTTAGGAAGACATTTTACAGTAGTCCAAGTCACATTCACGTAACTAACAGGTTCTATCAGCAATCTCTTTGGAAACATCATATTACAAAATCATTCATAGATAACTGTATTCAGAGTCAGTTTGATTTTCAGAGACCATTCAACTCTTACTGATGATAATTTGGTTTATTTAAATTATGACTTATGAAAAAGATGCTCTCTTCTCCTTCAAGTGACCCTAGCCATGTTTTATCCTTCCACTCTTCTAGAAATGATGAATTTTCCATTCCACTGTAAAACATGACTGCATCATATAGGCAAGAGTCCTGGTGGCACAATGTCCAAATTCTGTGACCACACTGCCTTAGCAGGCTGAAGAATACAATCACTGTTTCCAAAACAGGGCTCTCTCAGGCAGTAATAAAATGCATTATTACCCATGCCATAAAGATGTGTAGAGAGTAATTTATTTTTGTCTCACTGAAGTACAAATGGAATCATGTGATTTCATTCTTCTTAAACCAACTTCCTCTTGCTCAATGAACTCCTAAACTAAGACGTAAGTTCCACAATTACAGGAACCATTGTAAATGCATAAACAGTGTCACCTCACTGAGTTCAGTCTCAGACCCCTTGTCGGGGACCACCTAAATTGTTACATCAACTTGTTACATGCCATGTATGTAACACGTGGAAGTCCCCATAAAGGAATAACCTGGCAATGCTGACCAGACACACATGACAGGCAAATTATAAGCAAAACCATAAACTAATAAAAACTCCTACAGATTCTTTACAGGTTAAGCAACAGAAATTATTAAGAGACAGAACATTAGTAGTTGCACAAAACAGCATCTTTTTGTCTTCATTATAATTAATCAGAGAGCTAAAGTTTAGTAAAAGTATTTATGATTCTGTGATCTCAAACTTTCATGTATCAGTTGTGAGGACTGAATATAATACTAAACATCCAAATATATGCATTTTGAAGATATATTTATTATATTAAAACCAATGAGACAAACACAAATACTTCTACAGTTTTCACTATGCCAAGGCAAGTAAAATAAATGTGCTACAATAAGAGTAATTTTTTTTTCTCACAGTGACTTCAGCATACAGTAGTTAAAACCAAATCCTTAGTAACAGGATAAGGCAATGCAGTCCACTGAATGGACTTTAAATATTATATATAAATATTCCAATAACTAATGACTGGAAGATGCTCTATCTGCACTTTATACCAACAAGGCTGGATTCAAGAGATTTATTTCAAAATCTTTTTGTCTTTCCTCCCAATCCACAAGTTTTGCAGACTCAAGTAACCATACCAAAAAAGCAAAATAACTGATTTTGGACATTCCCAGAACAATAAAGTTTCTTTGCAACAAAACATCATTTTGGTGGTAACCGCCCAATTCATTAACTTTTGGTATGTTTGCACAGGTGTCACTGACTGCAGTTCAGCAAACAGTTTTGCTCATGACAGCAGGAGAGAAATAAAAGCCAGGACTCCATCTCTTTGCTAAGGTGCCTCTAGTGTCAGCAGGATAAAAAGGTAATGCCAATCTAGAATAATAATTAATATTAACACTTATGGAGAACAGCACCTGTAGCACAACCAAATTTCATACAACTAAAGCTTAAATCTGCCACCGTGCGTGTGTGTCCATGTGAGTGTGTGTAAACAGGTACTGGAATAAAACTTGTTAAGCAATATCCACCTCCTCCCAAAATCTGTGCGAGAAGTCTGTATAAGTAACTTGGTAGAATATTCAATTCATAAACAGAATTTCCAGAGAAATCAAGCAGTAATTTCTCAAGCCATGATCTCATTTCAAGAACAATATCCACCTAATGTACAGGTTAGTGTAAGGAGCACTTTATTCATCTTGTCTGTGGTAAAGGCAAAAATGTTATTAAACAACATGGTCTTCAGGTATTTAATTTCTGAGTATTTCCCAGAACTTCTAGTTCCTAGCTACTCACCTTTTTGAACCACGTAGTGCAAAATTTGTTCAATTAATGATGTCACATAGCTGACATCTTGTAAAACAGGCAAATACGTATTCTCAGATGAAAATACCTCAAGCATTCTCATAGGAAGTGCAACATTCAGACTGTCATCATTGCAATTTTGCAGCAGCCTATAAATGAAATTAAAATTATTTAGCAAGATATTCCTCTTATTTCACCACAGGCATATGTACACCGTTTTAAAACTAAAATTGCAAAAAACTTTCCACATAACCCTTAAAGTAACTTATTTCTATCTACTTGCTTTCCAAGTGTTCTCAGTGGTTTAGCTACATCTTTTTGGTGGTATCTTTATAATAGCAACTCCAGATTTTAGGGTCTCTACGAATATGGCAGTCTACCTTTAAATACTACTAACTTCCTGCTCTCAGTGGTTTCAAATTTTGGAGGTCTACTGCATAAACTGGAAGAAAAGCAAGGAATAATACATGTTTTTTTCCAACATGTATTACTAACCATATTAAAAATGAAGCCATGAAAGCCCCAGAGCAACACAGGCTGGGAACAAATGCTAGAGAACATCATATGCGTAACACAGTACGCCTTTGATTACAGACTGAAATATTAAAAATACAACCATTCTCATCCTTTTAACAAGTTGCTTAGGTAACAGCTACCAGTAACCACAGAAATTACGAAGATTAAGAGAATGTTTAGAATTCAAAGTAGTTTTTAGTGTGAGATGGGAGGCTTGCCCTAACAATGTGCTTTCTTCCCCATCCATATTAAGAGCTGCATTTACAAAAACACAGTTTCAACTGTAGTGAAAATGTGCAATTCAAGGCAGTGACACCACAGCTGTGTCCCACTGCAAATGCACTTTGAAGCTCAACACTCAAGTCTTCTTTAGTATCTGGTGTCACTGTTTATCATGCATACAGAATACAGACTTATAAGAACACAAGGTTCAGTGACTTAAATGAAACAATTTCCTAAAAAAATGTATTTTAAAGCTCTGGAGAGTAAAACTAGTCTTCATTACTAATAAGAAAAAATATACCCTTTTCTAATAATAGAATAATAATAGCTGCCAGATATCCTGGTCACCTTAAAAGACTTACCTTCCTGTGATCCTCCCATTACAAATAATAAATGTAATGCTGAAGCGAATAATGTAACTGCTTAATATGCCTTAAATTCAAAATAAAGTATGAGGAAAGGCATTGTAAATAATATTACCTTTGAAACAACATATATGTAAAGCACATTAGTCTGCCTCAGATAATAACATCTAAACACTATCAGTTCCCACGAAAACTTGGTTTCCACAAATATTGCTTATGATAGCACTATATGAAAACAGTTAAGAACATACTTAAGCCTCTCCCTAGGAGAGCATCCCTTAAGCACACATTGAACTTGAAAGTCAATGGAGCTCTAGAACATTCCACTGATCTACACAGGAACAGGTATCCCATACCATGGCCTACACATATTTAATATAAACAGTCCTCTCCAGAAAACGAATTTACATTTAATACTTCACCTGCTGCAAAAAGAAACAAACAAGTGCCCAACATAATTTCTGAACACTTTTTACGTAGTAGCACATAAAAAAAAAGAATTTACCTGCAACACAGCCCCAACAGTCTTTTTATTTGGAATAAGCAAGTAAGTCTGTCTGGACCATCCAATTGCTTAACAAACTGAGAACTCTGTTTAATTAAGTTCTGACACATCCATACCTAGGACAAGAATGCACAAGTTTATAGTTTATAATGACAAATTCTGTTATCTATTGCAATTCAGTAATATTTCAATGCTGTTGTGGATACCAATGGAGGATTTACAAAACATAAACTCAGACTGAATTGTGTTCAGCTGAGGAAAAAAAAAAATGTTACACAACATAAACTACAAAACCCCTAGTACTAAACTTTCAAAGTTAAGACTGAATTACACTTACAAATAACTTTACTCTTCTTACAAAATTATGGGTTTTTTTAAATAGACATAATTCTTTAATGTCCATTATTGACAGCCACTATAAATCACACTTACTCATACAACTGGAAAGTTGGCAGTGACTTTATAATTGTTATGCCAGCAATATTGAACAGTGAGAAAAAAAATATCACACAAACACCTTGGGACCAGGAGGCTAAGTGGAAAACACTGTCTAAAAATTACAATTCTATATAGAAGCACACTATTTTTAAAAACTTACTGTCAATAATACTGGATTTTTCAAGGCTTAATTTCACATATTTTGTGTGTGTGTGTGCATATGCACTTGTAAAATCTAATTTTAAGTTATTGTGACTACATGAAAAACAGCAGAGCACAGGCCACCAAAAGCCAGAATTCCTAATAGAATTTACTGAAGCGGACAAAACCTTTTTTGCATTCCTTCAAAATCTTTCAAGAGAAAGACTACTTTTAAATTGCATGAAATGCAAGCAGTATGGATCAAAGTATGTAACAGTACTCACCAAACGCTTAGAATCCTCATTCTGTCTATAGAAAAAGAGTAACTGACGAACTAAAAGAGTCAAATTAGCTCCATTAGCAGTGGAAAAGGTTCCTCCAGATTGGGCCAAATTAGCACAGCGATCAAATTCACTTCTTTGGATAGAGTACTTAAAAACAAAACATGCATCGGTATATCAGTAATGATTATGATTTAAAACAGAGATGCAAAATGTCAGCTTCCCATCCAAAGAGGTTGCAAAGTAGCAGAACAGATACAACAATATTTGTTAAGAGATCAAAATATACCCATGATATCATAGTTTAAGCCTAACTCCATTCTGTAACTCAGAAAGTACACTTACAACAAATCTGTTGCTTATCAAGAGCATCACATCAAACATTTTAGTCTAGTTTACTCAACCAATTAAACAAATAAAACTCTTTCTTAGAAGAATCTACCCAACAGCAACTTAGAGAGAACAGCTTTTTGACTCAAACTACCACCTTAGCCATACAGGAAAAAAAAAATTAAAAGCTCCACTGGTGTGAGAAAGTTCTTAATACCTAACGGCTTTCATCTGCTTTATCAGCTAAAAAACCCACTGCATGATCCCACTGAGGTCCAGTCACATCTGTGCTTTGCAGAATATACATCTGTTTACTAAAATATTGAGTTTGAAATTAAAATGTCAAGAGGGAAAAAAGAACTTCCATTTTCTGAAATATACAAATACTCAAAAAGATTTTTCAATGAAATTATTTATTACTAGAAAGTCTCATTTTTGGCAGAACTGTTTAACATCTTTCTAACTAAACAAACAGGTACTGACCTGATGTTTTCTGTCTCTGTACCCCCTTACAAATGACTGGATTATTATTGCATTTTTCAGCCTCCGCCTTTCTTCCTGCAAAACAAAGCAAGAAAACTGAAATCAACATCATGGGATTGACTCTAATTTCTACCATTTTATTGAAACTATTTGTCTTCAAAATGGGTTTTTACTGAAAATTAAGCAGTAATCATTAGTAAAATAAAGTATTTTAATGTTTGTATTCACTACACATAAATCAGTGAGAGTACTTTTTATGTTTTTAAGCACAAAATTACCATTAAGATATTGCAAAAGAATTTTTAATACTCAGTAAGTATGTAATACTACAGAAATCAAAATAAACATTTGATTACTTTGCATTATTTTATTGGTAATGTATTTTATTAGACAAAGTCTCAAGGAATGTTGAAGCACTATCAGATTTTATGAGAGCACTCCTCTTTCTGCACAGATCAGCAAACACTGAAGACCCACTTATTTCTTCCCTTTCAAATAATATAAAAGCATTATTATGCTGGCACAGTTTAGATGTGGGGAAAACAAACAAAAAAGATCAGTTATTTGGAGACCTCTGTCAAAAGGAAAATGAAAGCTCATTATGGTCTAGGAGCACAATATGGAAATAAATAAAAATTCTTAGTCTCTCCTCCAAACCAGACATATACAGTGAGTCCTTCAATGATGCCTTCCTCAGTAGGTGGAAAGAGTATCTAAAATCATTCCTTTACAAAGGCTCACTCTCTGAGGAACTGAAAGCCAACTTGCTTGAGATGCTGTGGAAAGAGCACTTAGAGGGTTCCCTGGTAACACCTTCAGCATATCCCACTACAATAAATATCTACAGGAAGTGGCTACTGTAATTCTGTTTCTAACAATGTCCATATGGTTTCCTAGGGGACAAAAGAGGGAAGTAAAGAGTAGCTCGTAAACCTACAGCTACAAAGCAGTGGTTGAAGAAGGAAAAGTACAAGGATTGAGAAGCCTATTTTAAAAAGAGAAATTGTAACCTAAACAATCTTTGAACTATAATGAACCCATAATTCTCAGGGCCTCCAAGCAAAACAAAACACCAAAATCTTTTCATAAATTTCATTAAAATACTTTCAGGAAAGTTCACATAAACTTTCAATTCACAAAACCGTGATTTCTAATTTATTGTTCCATAAGGACACACCCAACTTAAGTACACAACCTGAACTGACCAGAGAAAACAGCAGACAAAACTGCAATTTTAGGCCTATTTAATTTTTCTTGGAGGCCCCAGTTCCTAAAACAATTCCTCTGAATAGGCAGATTCTTGAAGACTCTAATTACCTCTAAAGAATGCACCAAAATCAAAATTCTGATAGGCCAAAGGGTAATTTTCTCTCCAAAGTATCCACAGTAAAAGTGCAATCAGGAGAGATTCAGTTACAGAAAGGTAGTGTCTCTTCCTAACTATAATGTAAGGCTCAACTAAACATGTTCTCCCTTTCTCTAGGTACTGGTTTCATCTCAGAATAGGTAACTGTCAATTAGAGACACATAATTGCAAAGGTTTTAAGTCTGAGGTCACTGCTAAGATTCTGCTACAGGCAGTTTTTTAAAAGCCATAGCTGATTTTATTCTCAGAGGAGTCATTCATTTTGTGAAAATGTGCTACATGCTGCAGCAAATTGTTGTGTGCAAATTGTACACACACACAGGTGAGGATGGGGCTCTGCATCAGCTCTGCAGAACACAGATTAGCAACTGAATGGGTTACTTGGATGTATGGCAAAAAAGTTTATGGACCACAAAGAAGACTTTTTACATCTGCTGCTAAGGACCCATTGATCAGGAATGTGATTCATAACATGGAATTCTGAACTAACGGGTGAAATCCTAGTACTTTCATACTTAAACCTGGTCCATAATTATACACCCATGTAGGAAAAAAAAAAAGCAGTAACTGTCCACAGAAACTGAGCAGCACAGCAGAACTTGTGCCTAATCTAGCAGGGGTCAAACACATCTCTAAGGACCAAGGAGCTAGTTTCTTGATGGCCATGAAACCTGCATAGTTATATTCTATAAATAATTTTTAACACCAACACTTTTTCAACTTATATCCGAGGGGGGTGGAGGGGAAAATGACAAAATTAACATATTCACTCTAATTCCATACTACTATAATGTGGGTTTTTCCTTTCAATGCCCATTCCTCCTCTGCATGATTCCAGACTGAATTATCCAGAGCAGCAAGCTTCCACCATAAACTAGTATTAAGGTTATCTAAAGCTTCACACTACTCCTTAACTATCAGGTGATTTCAAAGCACTTGAGCGCTGTTCAAAGCACTCAAGAATCATTGTTCTGATTTTCCCTTCACAGAACTGAGGCACACACTGGGGAAGTGAATTACTAAAGGTCACTCAAGAAACCACAGCAAAACTGGGAGAAGACGACATTTTGCTCAGACCAATCCAGAGTAACAGACTATGGACAAGGTAAAATCTGCAATTTACTAGCCAAATACCTATCCTTTCTCAACAAAGACCAGATCCAATAAACATCAAAATAAAAGGGAAAATTTCCTTTGCACCTACTGCATGCTTAACTACCTTCTTCTGAGATGAAAATCACTTGTAAGAAACATCTCAAAGCACTCAAACTGTTTTGCCAATTAAAACATAGTGAAAGACCATATAGAACTTGCAAACTGAAACAAAACATTGCTGAACTAAGTACCACTGCAGCAGAAGTACTCTGCACTGTAAATGTTACGCCAAAGAAAAATCCAGTGGGCATGCAAACGCTTACAGGCTACTTTACCTCTCGTTTTCTCCTTTCTTCCTGAGTACGATGAAGGAGAGAAGCCTTTTCTTCCTATAAGACACAAATGAAGATAATACTGCATTTTCATTCAAACATGCTTCAACTGTGTTCATGATATTTAATACCGACTTCACTTTAGGGATTGCTTATAATGCATAGCACATAAAACATTAGAGTAAGTAGCTGTAAATCATTTTCTGAACTCACAAATACATGACGCAGCCCTCCCAAAAGACCCCCAGTGATGGAGGAAAGTTATGTGCCTATGAAGGGGGACAAGCAAAAAGCAGCAAATTGTACTGATTCCTGTCCATGTTGGTGTTCTCAGCATCCCAATAACCTTGGCAAACATCATCCACATACAAATGGCAGAGATGGAGCACAATAGGTCCCAATCCCACCAGATCATACCAAACATCTGAGTGTTTTCCTTGCCTGGAGGATACATAAATCATTGGCCCAGGTGCACACAGCAAGTTGTTGCATGTTCAAAGCAATCACATCCTGTTCCAAAGCCCAAGCTTTTGTCTAACTTGCAAAAAAGCTTGAAGCTCTTATATTTACTTAGCCTTTTTCTCAAAACTTGTCCAGAAAAGATATCAAGGGAGACACATAGCATAAATGGCAGGAACCTTTTATTTTAAAATTTTGAACTCTTCACCCAAATTAAGGCTACAAACTTAAACTTTCAGGACAGTGATCTCACAAATAGAGAAAAAGAACAGAATATCAAAGTATTCATGAGGCCTCAAACCCCGATATTATTACAACAGAAAACCTGTGTATTAGCTTTTAAACCACAATCTTAAAAGAGTACCTACAGATTACAACATATAAAAAAAGTTTTATTTGCAAGAGTCTCTTACTGGATGGTTCCGTGTAACTTCCAAGAAGATATACAAAATAACTCAATTCTGATGCACAGTATTCAGTTCCCACTGCAGAGAACAGGAGATGAAAGCACCCTAGCACCTTCCCAAACCCAGTCTGAAACACACAGTAGATTTAAGAAAACTATTTTCTTTTTTTGACGCTATGACACATATCCTGACTTAGTTTTTCTCCCTATGCCTCTGTTAGTCTAGAGAAGTTAAGAAATAAAACACACTCAAGCTGAAAATGTATTGTACTTTAATACATAAAAATCAAACTAAAGTTGGCAAACGTTTATAAAATATTAAACCACAACTGAAACAACTGTGCTGGAATACTTTCAATGTCTATCAGCAGATACAAAAAACAAGAGCAGAACTCTTCTGCATTTCTTTTTTGATGATACAGAGGAAGCAAAGTCATGATTCTCTTCGTTTCCTTAGCATAGAAAATACTCTAACACAGACCACCAAGAAAGTTAAAAAGAAACACAGACACAACAAAGGAATTTGAATTCGGGTTTGTATTTCAGATCCTTTATTGGAGCCAGCATAAAGAAAAAAAATCCCACAAGAAGGTTAACCACATTTTCCTCTAAACACAGTATTTATGGCCAAAGCCACCACTAACTACAGCTATTGCTCTCTAAAGACAAGGGTTTTTCCATGTGTTAAACACAGTATAAACAAACGTTACAAAATCCATACATAAGAATGATGTATCTCCTCTCAAGCAGCAGAAAGGCACCAGGTCTGCTTGGTAACATCAGGCAAGAGAGTCTCACCTCACATACACACACAAAGACAAAATAAGTTACTAAATTAAGAAATAACCAACAAACAACTTAAAATTTTAGGACTTTCTCAACAGCTGATACGTGATGCATTAAAGAAGTTAGTAAAACCTCCCTGCGCACAAGTGATCATTCTGCAGGCAGCACCATGTAAAGTGGATTTCTGCTTAGAAACAACATTTTTCAATTTGTCCTTACACTTCAAAGAGAATTGAAAGAGAAAGCAGAACAGCATTGTTGTGGGTTGACCCTGG
>WBMZ01012576.1:13924-30796 GCA_013400975.1 Atrichornis clamosus | reverse complement strand
CCTGTCTTCCTGCACTGTTGGGGGGTAGAGCTGGGAGGAGGGTGTTTTCTAAGGGCTCATTTTACTTCTCATTATCCTACACTGTTTCTGTTAGTGTAATAAATCACTTTCATATCTTTAAGTGTGAGCCTGTTTTTGCCTGTGATCCCTCCTGATCCCTATCTCTCGTGGATGCCTGGCATCTGGCCAGGGTCAATCTACGACAGGAACCATTTTGCTAACCCAAATGCTAATATGCTATTATTTCAGTGAAACAAGTTCACAGAATGTTTCTTTCATTTAAAAGCAAATGACAAAAATTACATTTACTAACATTTCTAAGAATGGCATCTAAGTGTTATGCTAATTATATTGATGTAGTCATAAATAATTGTAATACAGACAGTTATGTAGGAAGAAGGTGAGTCTGTTCTTCAGTCATTTACTGATTTGTGTTCCGTGTGCCTTAGTTACCAGTGCTCTGCAGCACAGGTAACTGTTGTTTTGTTTTTCATTTAAGGCGCTGAATGTCACGGAACAAAATCCCTGCATTTATTCCTGACAGAAGGGTTTGTAGAAACCTCTTCTGTGCCAAACTTCCAACTCAGAAAGGACTCGCAGCCATTACACTTGTTCAGTAGAAGCGTTATTCTGCTGGCGTGAAAGACGTCTTCTTTCATGCATTTCTGTGTTTGTTCTCTGAAATGTTGCCAGAATAGGATTAAATTATGATAGCCAGCACGGTTGTAAACTAGGAATTGTGAAGGAGAGATTAAAACCTTCAAAAGGAAACCAAGTAACAACATGGAATGTAGCCATACTTCTGTCTTCCCGTTGCAGTGGTGCTGCATGGCTGTCTCAGGAAGCGTGGATGTGGAATTACACTAAAGGGATGTTTGCACTCTCACACATACTCCCTGCAGACTTTGAATACTTGCCATCTGAGTAGCATCCTTCAAGGCACTCAGATAGCAATGCAACTCTTCTTCACTCAGCTTCTTCAGTGTCATCCTGGTGCCTGTGAAATGAACTTGACTACAAATTTATCATTTTGCTTAGTTTAAATTAAGTGCCTTTTGATACTAATGCACCTTTTTGTGCTTAGGAAAAAATGTAGCAGTTGATTCCTGCCAGCTGCATTGTAAACTGGAGACTACATCCATTTGCTTACTTCAGTAGCATATTCACCCCTAGAATCCATAGGCTCAGCCTCTCTCCTGAAAAACAGCATTCAGCAGATGTCTTGAATATCTGTATCTGGCTTTAATTTTCAGCTTACAGAACACAAAGTTATTGTCTCTTGTTTTACTGAAATAATCCCCACAATATGAAAAGACTGCAGTGAGCAATATCCCATTGTATACCAAGGCAAGTATTTTACATTTTGAAGAACTGCTAGCTTAAATCATTGCTCATTTTCTCAGTGACTGAACACACTCTGTCTCAATTTGGTATTTTATTGCTATGATCTCAAGTTGTTTTCCAGATGTAGCCTGTTAGGACGTCAGTTTTTCCAAACATGCAGTGCTTTCCCTATGAAGAGACATTTGACCATTCCAAAACATGACATTCAAAGCTAACACTGTAATAAGATGTGTCTTTCCATGCATCCTTCTCAATCCCTCACAATCAGCTTAGCACATACAGTGTCTGACACAATTCCAATTTGTTCATGCCAGTAAGTGGCATGATCAAGGGCAGATCTCCAGTCCTATATCTTCTAGAATTCTCATGCTAGAATTTGAATCTATGCAGCTGGCCCTAACCTTTTTGCTCCATGACACAGTTTGTTCTTAAAAGAGGTTTTAATTTATCTCCTTAATCACATTTTCTCTACCTTAGATATTGTAATTCATCTTGGATTTAATAAAAAGCCAGTAGTTACAAGAGAGGATTATATTCACATTGTGAATTCATCTATGTTGATATTTATAAACCTCAGTCTCACAGTGTTCCATGCTAAAATGTTTGATATAACCCTATATGACTTTTCAGTCTTGTCATGATATGTGATATACCTGAATTACAAACATTAGCCATAAGCACAAATTATTTAGCTGTGATTGACAGCCATATGGATAAAGTGAGAACAAAAAGGCATCAGTGGTGCAATGTGTGTCTTAAAAGAGATACATTGCACCCAAGAGCTGTATTTTTCTTAAACTGAGCTGCCAAAAGTGTTTCTAGACCTAGAATATGGGATAGGATTCATCTCCTCTAACTTCACATGTATTATATTTTTCTGCATTAGTAGCCTACAGCTCTAGGTTAATAATCTAGATATTACTTTCAGTCAATGGAGAAAAATTTGTATTTCTAGAATATATCTTAAAATAGATTACTGAAATAGATAAGGTCAATCATACTTTAGAAAGGTTTATTTCTTTCCATTTGCTTTAGGGTAATCTAAACGTATAGTTCAAATGTGGATGTCTAAAGTGAAGGGAGATTATCCTATCCATACAGGATCTCATTAAAAGATAGTTAAAACTTTATTTCCCTATATTTCTAGCTAACATAATTGTTTAATATTGGAAAGGTAAACTGCTTAGGGGAAAAAATATAAGGAAAAAAAACATAAGGGAAAAAAACTTCCTCCTTTCAACTTCTGCTTATAGTTCACAGTGCAGGGATTAGTACAATGGATAACCTTCCTTCTCACTTGTAGCTTGTTATTGCAAAAATTCCTGTGTAGCATCTGTATTACTTGTAAATTAGAGGAGAAATCCTGACAAAATGTTCCAAGGCAGAGCTGATATTCGCATGGATATCATGCTACCATAGAATGGTTTAGGTTGGAAGAAACCCTAAAGATCATTTAGTTCCAATCCTGCAGAGACATCTACTCCTAGACCAGGTTGCTCAAAACCCCATCCAACCTGCCCTAGAACACTTCCAGGGATGGTGCACCTATCACTTCTCTGGGCAGAGCCTGTACCAGGGTTTCAAAACCAGTGTTTCAGCACCCTCACAGTAAAGCATTTCCCCCTAATATCCAATCTAAATCTACTCTCTTTCAGCTTAAAGACATTTCCCCCTTGTTCTGTCACTATATGATCTTATGAAAAGTCCCTCTCCAGTTTTCCTGGAGACTCCCTTCAGAGACTGGAAGTCTGCTATAAGGTCACCCTGGAGCCTTGTCTTCTCCAGCCTGAACAATCCCAATGCTCTAAGTGTTTCCTCATGTCCCTCCCCTGGATTAATTCCAACAGGTCCATGTCCTACCAGTTCTGGCAACTCCAGAGCTGGATGCAGCACTGCAGGTGGAGTCTTACCAGAGTGGAGCAGAGGGGCAGAATTCCCCCTCCCTCACCCTGCTGGCCATGCTGCTTTGGATGCTGCCCAGGACACATTTGGCCTTCTGGGCTGCCAGTGGCTGTTGCTGGATCATGTCCAGCCTCTCATCCACCAGCATCCCCAAGTCCTTCTCAGCAGGGCTGCTCTCGATCCGTTCGTCTCCCAGCCTGGTTTGATACTGGGAGTTGTCCTGACCTGGGTACAACACGTTGAACTTGGCCTTGTTGAACCCCTTAAGTTCTCATGGGCCCACTCCTTGAGCTCGTCCCTGTCCCTCTGGATGGCATCCTGTCCTTCAGGATGTTACCACACCACTCAGCTTGGTGTCATCTGCAAATTTCCTGCAGCTGCACTTGATACTCCTTTCTATGTCATTGATGGTCCCAGTATGGACCCCTGAGAGCACCCCTTGTCACTGATGTCCAGCAAGACTGAGTCATTGACCACCACCCTCTGGATGTGACCATCCAATGAATTCCATACATATCTAACAGTCCACCCATCAAATTCATCTGTCTCCAATTTGAAAAGAAGGATATTCTGGGGAATGGTGTCAAAGGCCTTACAGATAAATGACACCTGTAGCCCTTTCCTTGTCCACTGGTGGAATCATTCCATCATAGAAGGCCATAGGCTGGTCAGGCAGGACTTGCCCTTGGTGAATCCACAGTTTGCTTTTTACAGACAGGCTGAGAAACAAACATAATACTAAGTCCATATGCAAGAATTGCTACTTCAAAAAAAAACTGGGAACCCTTTAAGAAAAAAAAATAGATTAAGACAGCTAGATTGCTAGAGAAGAGAAAGAAGAGATGGAATCTGTATTTTTATTCCAGTGTTCAAATTGCTGTTCAAAGAAGTAGCTGTATTTATGACAACTTGTTTTGATATGGTACAGAAATGCTAACTTTCTGCCACTGTCCACTCTATGAAAACTACTAAGTAAATTTTTGATGTGATTTCCAAGAAAATACTGATGGACTGCAAAATATCAAAGTCATCATTCTTCTCTTTTGTTTGGCTGATGGGTTTTGCTTGTATTTTCCTCTTCCTTCCCACCCCCACCCTCTCATCCACCCCAGTCTGGTCCAACACTATCACACTGACTTTGTGAACTGAAATGGAATTCTGTTTTCCTCAGAGGAGCTGCTGAAAAGTGCTGTTTTGATAAATAGTGTAGGAATAGAACCCAAAGGAATTCTACTAAAGAAAAACACATGATGCTATTTCATTTCTCATCTTTGCCAGAGCTTTGATATGATACTCATTAGCAACAGAAATCCTGGTGGTATTGCTACTGATAACATTTTTAGATGTAGGTCTTATTATGGTTTCTGCAATACTTCATGTAAACAAAATTTGCACATCAAAATCACTTTGCATGGTAGTCTTTTGTTTTTGCTACCTTTGAGTCTGTAACATTTCACGAATTCAAGGAGTGTATGAAGGTGCCTCTTTGTCAGCTGTTATTAGATACCAGGATAAAAGATGTCAGTAAGAATCATGACCATCACCTTCATATTTTCTTATTGCTGCCACAGATGGCAAAATAGCTGCACCAACCAGCTTTTTCTCAAAGTGTAACCAGTGCCTGAAAAGATGGGTCTATAAATTCTGTTGTCCAAACAATATAACTCACTGAAATTGTTTGTGCATCTTAACAGAGCACTCGTCAGCAGGGTACTAAACACCACATACTACTGTGTACGAAATACACAGGTATGTGAAATAAAGGTTGTATCTGAATAAACAGGGTTTATTCAGTTTGCAGTCTTGCCATCATTGCAAACAAGCCCTAATCCCACACTAAGAAAATGACTGTGTATTACTAACTATGACAGACTAAGCTTGACTTGTGTGATAAGCATTACACAAGCAGACAGAATTTTGCAGAGGTTCTCCTTTCCTGTTAAGACTGATGATTTTTCTACACTGGTGATATATGTGAGTTGCACTTTATTTATTTAACAAATGAAGGGTAAATTACATTGTATTCATAAGACCAATGAAATGGCCTGGGACTTTGCTAGAAGCATGTGTAATTACTGAAAAGAGAAGACAGGAAGGATAGGACAAGCACATAAAACAATGTCATGATGCTGTCAGACAGAAATGGGAAATAAACTCCCCAAACAAAAAACCAGATTTTACCAGTGAATATTTCTGAAACAGGAGCACAGTGTAGGATGCTATGTACATGTGCTTGCAGGCACCCAGGTGTGGTATAGAATACAGTATGATGTTAAAATCATGTCCTTGAGAAGTTGACAGCCCATAAAGGATTGCTCATCAATCACATAACTTCATGTTTTAAGTGCCACTGAATCAAGAAGCAGCCCTTATCATGGGACTGTCAGAGAAACAGATTTCAGTACTAAAATCAGACTATTTAGTTTGCAATTAATGCACTTATCTTTCAGATTATTACTGTAGGGAAACAGATACATGCCCAAGCTTATGATACTGTAGGCTTTGTCTTTAAACTAGAAATCACCACTGGCTAGAAAGGACATGCCCAAATAACTTAAATCCTTTATGTCAATAGTAATAATGAGGTATTTATGTATTAGGTATTATATTATATACATTGCTATGGGATCCTGGATTTTGTTGTTTATTCAAGAAGAAAGTGTAAAAATGTGAAATATTAAAAAGATTGACAGCACAGATTATTACTGCTGAAAGATTTCTTAGCTCAACATTAATACAAGCCCAAGAATACAGCTGTTCCAGGAGTCTTAAAGATGTCCTCTCACATGCACCACTTACAGAAAAAACCATGCAAACCATCTGAACTCTGCTAATTTGTCACCTTTGTTACTTGGGTGGTTGTTCTCTTCTGGCTTAAGGGGTCCCACTAATCTCCATAGGCATACTGCCATTCACTCTAGAAATGCATCTAGAATCAGTGTATAAATAATTGGGCACTATCTTCATAATTTATTAGTCAACACCTTCTATGAATCCTGTAGAAATTCCATTGACTGTCAGAAGTTTTGTGTGACACATCATTGTGATGATTCTCCTCTGAACAAAAAAAAAAGACTGTTGAATGTTGAAATTTAGACATTTCAAGACCACTGTTCAAAATGTATATATATTCAGTTTTGAGTTTATTTGGTTGGTTGGTTGGGTTTTGATTGGGTTTTTTTAAGAAAATCCATTCTCCCTTGAAATATGACCTCTCTTCACAACTGTTAGAAAACCAGGATCTTTGGTGTTTTGGAATCCCCCTGTGCTGGTGCTCTGTCAATCTTTATGCATGTGGCATGATAGGAATGAAGATTATTTATATTCTATGAGGAAACACTATATAAGAATCAGACACTTGCTTAATCCTAAAAGTTTTCCCAAAATTTCTCGCATGTGCTCATTGCATATTTGGCTCTAGTCTTTTTAATAACCTTCATAATGGATTAAAAGTGTTCACCCTAAAAAACCCCCAAGCAGTTCAAATACAAGCAGATTATTTTTAAAGACTATGAGCATTTGGTTGAAATAGGAAACATATCTTTAGCCTTTAGGACATCTACAGAAACTGAGCATAAGGACAAGACCTTATGCTTATGAGTTAAAAAACCATGGTTTCTGTTCCTGGAAAAGTGTTTTCAGCATTAATAATGAAGTTGTACTAAAGTGAAATCATAAAGCATGTTATGTATACATTCCCTGTAATATAATCAGACTTTCTAGAATGTAGATCCTGCTGCACATAAGCTATCCCATTATTCTGGCAACACAGACCTAAAATGTGATGAAAGGATGTCTAATCACAAAACATATACATAAGAATGCAGCATATACTAAATTTATTCAAAATTCCAGTCCAGATGTACTGAAAGTCCTGTACTTCTGGGAAGCAAGGTGCTGTAAAAGAGGTAGTTGCTGTTATTAACATACGTATGGATGGAAGAAGTTGGTTGCTTCAAAATGCAGCCTATGGCTGTAATACTTTGCTTGAGGCATATTATTAACTACTATGTAAATTACTCCAAGATCACATTTAAACGCTTGTTGGAAAGAGGATAAAGTAATGCCTCTATGCATATTGGTAATATAACATCCTTCATTACTAAGAGATCATAAACTTAACGCTATAGCTTATGTATCTCCTACTTATTAAAAACAATGATAGGAAATAACATGCAAATATTTTTTGTTCAGTGTTCTGGAAATTGGTATTGCTGCTGATGGTTCTTCATGTCAAGAAAGAGCTCTACACTGTTTTTACCCAAGGGCATTTGCCATCCACTTTTAAATTGTGATCTTCAGAGCCAATTATTTGGGGTTGATATACTTCTCATCACTCAATTTGCTATTGTGTTTGAAGTGCCTTTTTGATATATTATTTGGGGTAAAAGTGTGTGGTACCCTCTGGAATTGTTGAACTGTTTCTGAATATAGTAAAATAGTTTCATTTTTCTGACTGTAATAAAACTGTGCTAAAAATACCAAGCAGGTATGCTGTATAAAAACACTACACAGCAGTATATTCTAGGAACAAGTTATTGCTCCAAACTGCAACACACAGACCTGCTTATATTTCATTTACAGTCTATACTCACAGATTTGGTCTCTACACTGGTACTTTCTCTGCTCATATACAGTCCAAACCATTCACAACCTTATATGCCTAACAGGTATCCTGAATACCTATTGGTTTTTAAAATACTCCAGGCCTGAGATCTCTGCTTGTAAGCATATGAGAAATATTTTTTCACTCATTTTATTGACTGTGTACACTCTGCCTGGCAATCATAGAGATCATAAAAAGGAGTAATCAGCATTTCCTACCGTGGCCCCATTCATTAAGAATGGCTTTAATCCTTCACCACATGTAAGATATTATTGTTTGTAAGAAGAGACATGCTGATCCTTTCCCTACAAATGACCCTCTGCACGCTGGCAAATGCATTTAGCTGTCTTCTCTTAAGACAGAGCAAGTTCTGGTTGGATTTTTAATCTAAGAAGGGTGTAAATATGCCTAAAACGTTAATGTGTCTTTCAAACTTCAGTAATCTGTCCAGACTTTCAGAAGTGAAAATTCAGTTTTGGCATCACTAGAAGAATTTGAAATTGAAATTAGAATAAATTGGCTGCTTCGAAGAGCTGAAATGGTGGAAGATTCTTGCATTTCCTGTATTTGAAAATGAGATTTTCTGTATTTTCTGATTTCTAAAGAGCCCAAAAAGGCATTTTTAATAGTCAACAAAACAATTCAGTGCTGAAAAATAATCATTATATGTCCTAAATAATTTTAGTCATATGAACTATTGAAGATTTTGCAAACATTAATTTTGTCTTAGTCAAACTTATATTTTATTTTTCCTTGTAAAAACAAAACATATATACAGAAAACATTTTTATTTTTTCTCCCATAAAATCATCTCCAGCAGTATTAGACAGCTATCCCTACTTCTTCTGGGATTTTTTCTATATAAACACTCTGTCAAAAAGAAAAGATAATATAATGTCGTTGGCATCTGAGTCCTTTTTCTCAGGTCCTGTTCCTACTCTATCCAAATATTCTTTTTCTTACCCCTCTCCTTTGCTCTCAATCAGAATACTTTCTGCCTTATCCTGAAGGTCACCTAAGAGGGAAATAAAACCTTGTTTAATTGGTCTGTTTTTTCACTTTCATAACAAAGAAATAATATTTATAAGAGATTTGTTAAAAATCACTGAATGAAGGCATATTCTTACCAGGATTTTCTTCATACAAAAATCCAGACATTCTCATATTTTGGAAACAGTTGGCAAAAGTGAAACAATGGCTTTACAAAGAAATAGTGAAGATAAACTCTCAAAAATGGAAACATTTTCGTTTCAAGTGGAGTTTTAAAAGCCACTTTTGGTGTATAAAATTCAACTTCTGATGCCAATCCTTGAGAATGAGAGCTCAAGATTCCATGTTCCACAGGCCAGGTAAGAAACAGTACCCTAAAAATCTTCCCTTTCTGCAGACCTGCAGTGACTTTGAAAGACAATTCAGAAACAAAATACATTTTTTGAGGTGCAAAGATAAAATAAGTTTTTTCAACCTCCATGAAAATTATTTTGCGAAAACTTCTTTAAATTGAAAGGTCTGGAGCTCTGGACAAAAATATCCTTGCATTTGAAAGATGTGATATGTAACTACTTGGCTAGCCTCTAGTTAACTTGAAATAATGGACTGAACTTGATGGATTCAGGCCACTATTCAAAATGTCATACAAGGGAAGCCTGAGAAAAACTTTGCTAAATGTAAGCCAGCATCACTGATTAATGGAATTTGGCCATAGCACTGGTTCATGAGACTTAAGAGATAACAATTGACATCAGAAGATAGTTAAGAAATTATATACCACCTCCTCTAAGATGTGTGGTATTTATTTTTATTTTCTAGGTTAGAGTTAACCCACCAGATAGTACAAGTCATACTTAATGATCATCCTGCCAGTATGTAATATTGGAGAATGCATGTTTCTCTACCAATCTTTTCTCTGTGGCTCTCAGACTCACAAAAGCAGTTGCTTTTGGGAAAGAGGGACAACAGATTACTGAACTATGCAACTCCTGCAGTGTCTACACACCCAAAACAAAGACAATAGGATCATGTGCAGGGAGTAAGAATTCAGTTTACAGGACACCTTTATCCTTACTAATGTCCCTATAGACAAAGAACTTCAAGATCTGCTTCTAAGAACACACAGTTCCTGGTGTTAACTGCTGGACCCCACTTAGCAGATGAAGCCCCTTATTGGCATTGATACAGAGACAGCTTCATTCTTGCAATTAGGCCTGAGACCTTGACAGTTACTGAATATTGGAATTCAACAAAGAATTTTCAGCAGTTTTGCATGCTGTGTACTACAGAACAGTTGGGGAGGTTTTGTTAACCTCTCTTCCACTACTGCAGTGAAGTTCTGTGGGGTTTTACACTCCCATTTGATTGTTTCTCTTTTCAAAAAAAAAGGAAATTTGTGGCTGACTCTTCATTTGAATAAACACATTTTGAGATTCAAATAAGTATTCCAAGGGTAACCCTTTGAAAGTTTTCACAAGTACATGACAGCAGCTGCATTAGAGCATGTATCTGGAGCTCTAAACCTCTGCATATTATTAAAAATTAGTGGAAAATCACATAGTGTGCATTTGCATATGTTATTTCAATGGTTTTATTAGTTGGCAACCGAATGTCATCAAATGCCCAAAGCATTTTCACTCATCAAGGATAAAATCCTTCTCAAGTGTGAAGAATTTCAAATGAGTTGAACTAAAATTATTGTCTGTTCTAAAGTTTATGATAAGGTTTTCTTTCATCCTTAGATAACTTAGTGTTATACGAATAATATATTGATAAATTGCAGAGGAAAAGTCCTGAAATGTCATTGAAAACATATCCCTCCACAAAGTTTTAAGATTTTAAGGCACTTTTGAAGAAGTTCCTTCTTCCTCTTAAAGTAACACAAAATACTTAGTGTAACTGCAGACATATCCAGCCTCATTGAGATTCTAGCATGGTTGCTCATTAGGTGGAGATATAAGACAAAACTATATTTGACATAAGTTCCTAGAAGCTGGAGAGAATACAAGTTGCTCAGGTTAACTGCATCCATTCTAGCAATCCTCTGATTATTCATTCATTCACTTACTCTTTCATTCATTACTGCTAAATCAATGGGAGAACTTATTCACATGGTACAACTGCTACACTGACAGATCAGCCAGGAGTGAGTTTACATCTAATGGAGATGAATACCTATGAGGAAATGACGTAGTGCAATTAAGACAACAAATTCTGAGCAAATAACTTACTTCAGAAAATTCAAAAGACTAATCATTATGATTATTTTTTAATAGCAATGTGAAGTTCTGCATTTATCGCCTGATGGAATGCCTGAAATGCATTGTGTGCATTCAAAAGCAGCCTAGGCTTCTGAATAGGTCACTATAGACCTGATTTGAACAGATTGAAAACAAGATGTGACAAGCAGTTTGACATTGGCCCTCAACTAATTTCCGCTATTTGTAAAGAGGCATGTCTGAATGGAAATATCTCAGCAGAATGGGTCAGCATGGTTGAGGCCATGTCAGTCCACGCATAAAAAACACAGTACTGGGGAAAATAAGCAGCCATTGATTTCTAGTGAAAGCCCCCAGCGTCTGGGGAAAGCAGCCAAAATGAGGCACCAGCTGCTCTCTGCTGGAAATCTTTTGTGGAAGAGTGAGGGAAAAGAGAGAAAGCTGGCGGTATAAAGGGGAAACAAGGCAGAAATCAGGAAAAAAGAGTTGCTGCTGACTGCCTCAGCAATGCTTCATACCCCACACTTAGCATTTTCTGAAAAATAGAGGAGGGGAAGCACACCCCAAAACTTCTCTTTTATTTATGCCATGTAATGGGAATGGTTCCAATGGGAATTTCTCATGCTCTTTCACATTCCCTGAATTCATCTGTATGGCTTTGTGTGTGTGTGTGATTATTTTTTTAAATACTGCTCCAATCCAGTAAGTGTCATCAAAAATGGAACAAATACTCAGTGGGATTGCAGCTCCACATTTGCATTATTTCATTTTGACAAAAATTTTAAGAAGATAATAAATGTAGGATACTTTGTTTGAAGTTTTTTGCCTATTTGACAAAAATCTTCCCTATCTGCTTTTAGGCACCTCCCTAATGATTTCACGCTACAAATCATAGTGAAACTCTTTAGCAATGAGTAATAACTCTCACTTTTATTCCATACACTGCAGGCAGCACATTCAGAAATGGAATACAATAATCATGAAGTGAGCAGTTTCAGATAGTCTGAAAGTTTAAAATGTAAAAGTTTACAGTAAAAATTCCCTCTTAATTCCCTTCCCAGGCCAGCATACACACGAAGGGAGACAGGGGAAAAGTTCCGGGCCAACACTCCGACTTAATGTCGTGTCCAGAATTTAAACCTTGCAAAACTGTGTGAGCCTTATCCAAAAGGGAGCTTTCTTGAGCAAAAGCAATTACTAAAGAACAATTATTAATACCATTGGCCAAAGCTAAGCAATATCCAATCAGCAAATGGTCTTTAAGTTTGTACAGAACTTTAAGCAAGAAACTTCACATGCCTTTGCAAAAAGTTTTACAGACCTCCCTTCAATGCTGATGACATGAAAAATGCAACAACTTTTCAGTTACAGAAAGTCCTCACAGCAGTTGCAGATGCTTCTTTCCAGCATGTGGTTTCACAACTTCGTTTTTAACAAATGGTGAAATTTACAGAAGGATCAGTGTAGCACTGCTGGCCACATTTAGGTTTCGTTGTATTGAAATCAGGTTTAGAGGACCCTACTACTAATTAAGTTAGGGTTCTTCTGAAGAAATGCACCTGCATAATTGTATTGAGTTACAGCTCAAAGTGAGAAAATTCGGGGGGGCTCATCTAATAGTGCTTTCAGTGGGCTGACACGGTAAACAGGTTGTGTCTCTTATCCATTCTGTAATTGCAAGTATAATTTAGTTTTCTCTGAGTGTCTTGAATCTTGGCCAATTTTACTTGCTACACTTTTTTTCAGGTCATTTGGTGTACCTCTAAGAATAACTCCCTCCTCTGTTTGAGCCCTACTCCAACGTTTTCTTAGATAATTACTGCTCTTCTATTTCACTGAGGATTATGTAAAAACTAACTAAGTATGAAAACACTTTGAACATACATATTATGATTTGTCTTTTGTATTGCCACCTTTACCTTCACACTGTAATATTCCTCCACTTTCTTTGGTTTCATATACCTCATCCTCTCTTTATTTCAGAGAAACCCTCTAACTGTGTGCTATGTTCTCTCTTTTCCTCACTCTTTCACAGAAGTACTTGATTTTAGAGAAGGAAATACTGAAAGAGATTGCAGGGAGCTAGAATAAAAGATCTGCAGTTATTTACTGTAACCTGGAGGAATATGTATGCATATGCTTATGATTATAAAACTGGGACCCAGTTTGTTTTTGGATTCCTATCACCTCAGTGTTTTTGGCCCTAATCTTCACAGCTAGGGTTATGAACCTTCCAAAATACTACGTATTTGCAAAGGGTAGTCTGGGTATATCAGGGTTGTAGGAATGGAGCCCATGAAAAACTAAATACAATAGAATCTGAAGTAATTCAATGGTCTTGAAGAGAATCAAATCATCTTCAATCAAGCAACAAAATATTTTGACCAAATGCCATGTCTGCACACTACCTTCATTTCCATTCATGTTTCCGGAATATGGACTATTCTGGTAGAAAATTTAAACAGCCTGTGTGAAGATGATGCATATAAAATCCCTAGACACATATACCTGCAAGAAATTACACTCTTTCACAGTACTTTGCTGGCTATATCATTTTGTTATGGGTGGAGAGGCACAAAATGCATCCGAAGAAATTTTACTTAAATAAATTGAAGTAGAAGAGAAAAAGCAGAATATAACAAGAAAAGGTACTCTGGGAGTACTGTATATGCCCATTAGATGGTACTGAGCTAAATAACAGAACAACAGTCAAAGCATATTATTTTAATTGAAAAAATAAGATATTCCCTCTTGCACCATCTTCAGCCAGCCTGGATATCTTTGTATTCCAGCACGTCTGAATATATGCATTTGTGAAATTCATTAAATTAATCCAGAAAGATCTATTTCCTTACTGCACTGCTATGCAGATTTATTGGAAGGTACATTAGAAAAATTTGCAGGTTTTTAGCAATCATTATCCATATCCTTTATAAATTTTGCCTATTTCAAAACCTTGAAGTACAATTTGTAATATGCCCTAGTAGTGCCCTGGATACAATTCATCACATTAATTTTTTTCATTTTCAGCAAACACACATTTTATCTATACTATTTCCCCAGTCAATATTTTTTAAAACCCAATGACTGGTTTAATGCATGTGCCACAATTAGATCTCCAGCATGGCCTCTCACCATACACACCTATGCATGTGATACCCAGCTAACTGCAATGATTTACATTCTCAGCTTGTATAGATGGACAAGGCAATTCACCATGGCCATTACAGTTTACATCTGCTAGTATAAAGCTCCATACCAGTAATACATTATTATGTATTAGAAAGTGTAATTAAATTGGAGGAGGTTGAATTAAGGTCACCTTAAGCACAAGGAAGATGCCTGAGAGGAAGCACAAGTTTTCCCCTATCAGTGTGGAAGTGTGCAGATGTGTATAAATAGCCGGATTTTTATATACAGAGAAATACATATTTAGAGGAAAATAGAAATACTGGGAAGTCATGACTCAAATGGTTTTGGAAAGGATGCAGTTAGAAGCTATGCCACTTAGAATCATTACAGAGGTCTATACCTCTGTTATTAAATTGTTTATTATCCAAATCCCTTTTCTAAAAATAAAATATCTAATCTAGTTCAATTGGCCTTACTTTGAGAGCTTTTTCTATAGAGAGTTCCTAAAGGCAAAGTCAAGAACCATAAGGATTAGATCAGAATAGTTATAATATGGGAAACATTTACCAAAAAGTCTAATGGGAGACATTTACCAAAAAGTCCTCATATGATGTTCAGAAGTACTGCTTTTTCAAAGAAATTGAATTAAAAGCTGAATATATATCACTGAGGAAAAATTCCACACCATACTCCATAGTCATTCACCAGTAGAGAAAAACATTTGATCTTTCAAAATTGCTTTAGAGTTCCATAAGGAAAGCCTTAGTAAGGATCATCTTAAGTAGTAGTCAGCAGTTGAATAAGAAGAACAGATCTTGGGTGAGGCTGCTTCACTGGCTGATAGTATTACAACTAGTCTTGGCACCAGCTTCAGACTTCTAAATGACACAGTCACCTCGATTCTTTAAAAAGCATCTCACATATAGTGATTTTAGGAGAATTAAAGGCTGCAGAGGTCTGCAGGGCCCACCATGTCATGGCTACCAACTCTGAACTCTGTGTGTCTGCTCCTCTAAGGCAAAGTCTGTTTGAAAGAAAACTAACTTTACTGACATTTTTGTTAGAACTAAGAGCAGTTCTTGAAAGGCAAAATTACACCATGTAATTGTCTTGGCTTCCATCCTGAAAGTCTCTCTGCTGCATCAGGGATGCTTTCTCTGGTCCAGCTCAATCAAGAGTAGACACTACAGTTACATTTTGGCACTGTCTTTCCAGAAGGTGCATTACAAAAGGTTCTAACCAAAAAGCAGAGCAGATTTTACTATTCACTTTTGAGATTGCCACATGGTCTAGTATCTTCAAATAGACTGAAGCACAGCTAATGGCAAGACATTTCTTAGAGTATTTAATGAGTATCTCCAAAACTCAGAACCCTTCACCATGCTCTGTCCTCATAGCTCTCCAGCACACTCAGATTTAAAAAACAATAGCACTTGAACACTATATGAAGTACAAGTTCATATGAAAGGGACACTTCCCTAAAAAAAGAGCTTCCCTAAAAAAAGGAAAACAAAAGCTGTAAGTGTTAAGGCACTAGGCCATGCTTTTGCACTGCCTTCACTGCAGGGGTCAAGGAGTTTGGCNTCACTGCAGGGGTCAATAATGGGAGTTTGGCATAATTGCATTCACTAATGCTGCAATAATGTATAGAGACTGAGGTGAAAACCTTTTTCTGTGGTCAACAAGTGTGATGTTTGTAGCGTCAATGAAACAAACCTCTGGTGAGTCATTGTTCCAATTCAGAGAGAGTGAGTATTCTGACAGGCAAAACTAGTGTTTGAAAAAATAGCATTCTATACTTCTGTTTACAAGGAACTTGATTATCTATCTAGCTCTCACCACTGTAGGCTCAAGTATCCACAACATTTGCTGCTGGCATCTTATACTCTTTGGGTAGACCTTCAATCCCTCAAATCCTCTCTTATAGGAAGATCATTTGACACCACTTGTAGGATGTCAGTTTGAAATTCTGAAGTGCCTTTTCTAACGCATTGAAAACTCTCAAGATGTAGGCACTTTCCTAAGCCATGCGTGATGATAACTCCAAGTCAGAGCTCACAGTAACAAGTCTACCTTTCAATAATAAGTTAATGATCTAATATTAAAAAAATATATATATATTTTTAAAGACAAAAGTATTGGTGTGTATAGTGCAGGCTGTTCACAGATGCCTGAAAGAATTCTGAGCAAAATGTTCCTAGAACAATCTCACATTTCAGGAGAAGCTTCAATCTCACAGCAATTATTTCTCTCTGTGTCAACTCAAGGGAAAACAAAAGCTGTAAGTGTTAAGGCACTAGGCCATGCTTTTGCACTGCCTTCACTGCAGGGGTCAATAATGGGAGTTTGGCATAATTCACATAGGTTAACGATGGGAGACCCCAATATCTTCCAGTTTCTTTCTACAAAGCAACTGCCATAATTAAATGATCAAGGACATAGAAGAAAAATTAAGGCAAATACATTTCTGTGTACAACTGATGGGCTTTTGCTACCTTTTGTCACCAATATAGTTTCCCTTCTCTGTCTCTCTCTATAGATCTGCTCCCCTGCTTCCTTTTCTTTTTTATCATGGATCTCCCTTTGCTATTCTATTCTACTTCACAGAATCATGGAATCATAGACTCATGGAATCATAGAGCAGTTAGGGTTGGAAAGAACTACTTCCCCCTTCCCCCT
>WBMZ01012576.1:0-13869 GCA_013400975.1 Atrichornis clamosus | reverse complement strand
CCTTCCCCTTCCCCTTCCCCTTTTCCCTTCCCCTTTTCCCTTCCCCTTTTCCCTTCCCGTCCCCTTCCCCTTCTCCTTTTCTTTGCTTTCCAATTAGCCTATTGGATCTGCACGTGGGTGATGAGGGAGACCTTAGGAGATGCCCCAGGCAGTGGAGGCCATCTGCCACCTGCACCATGCAGTGGTACCCCTACAAAGTTCCCCTGGTGAATTGCGTCAGCTTCCCACTGTCTCCAGTTACCCTTGTTCCAAAACTTTTCAGACTTCATGGCTATGATGGTTCAAAGCCTCCAAGTTCTCTACTAAAACACATTCATATAATTTTAAACCCATTAGATCTCATTCCAGCTGCTTGCTTTGGCTGAAATATGTTTTTTATTCATGTGTCTCTGATGGGCGAATATTCATATTCTTTTGGTCTGTGTTTTACTAGTCTGAAATACACTATACTTGTATCTCAGTTTGTAGGACAATCCCTATTCATATGATGTATCTCCACTTACACACAGAAGAGATTTAACTCACCTTTCTTACTAGTGAATTTTGTAAAGTTTTACATTTGAGGTCTAACCAGTGCTTTACACAATGCTTCTAGTATCAGTACTGTTAAAAGTCACTTTTCACTTTTTTTTTTTAAAGTGTCATCTGATTGGTGATGCATATTTCTTACCACTATATACACTTCTTTAGCTGACAGTGAAATGTTTTAATTTCTAATAGATTCAATTTCTAATGGAATTATGCTTTATTCTTTTCCAAAAGATAAGAAGGAGCAAGTTGATTTTGATTTTGAGAAAAAGAGCTGCATTGACTGTCCTTCTGGCTCAGGAAGTGAGCAAACTGGAGCTTTCAAAGTCTTTGAACAATGAGAGGAAATTAATACATATGCAAGCAAGTACTGAAATACTAATGTAATAGCTTGAATTATATTTCTAGGGAATGTTCAAGCGGAAAGAATAAAAATGTCACCATAACTTAACAACTAAGTTCAATAAAAATGTTGCTGGTAATATCAATTAGGAAGTTCATAAAAATTTAGCAGAAAAATGAGAGATATAGAGGTCATCTGTTTTACTCAACAAAGTCCTATATTAATCATCATAAGAGGACATGATGAATTTTCTGAATGCTAACATAAGAAACAGAATAGAAACCAACATGTACCCCCAAAAACTACGCCACAGTAAAAAGTCAAAGTATTGTCTTTAAATGGGGATTTCTGGGAATGTGCTTCTGTACCATTGCACAGACCCAGGACATTTTAATTGGGGAGATAAGCACCAAATTAACCTCTAAAGCACTTTAGAATCTGGACCAAGGGTTTGTGGCTTTTGTGAGATTGCTAAAAATATACCTCTTTTATGGCAAAGTACCAGTGCTTTTCTTCATACTTCCTGTCTGCTTTGGAAAGAACAAGTCAGATTGAAAGGTAATGATTCTTACGCCTTTCATTAAAAAAAAATCCAAACCAAAACAACAAAAAAAAGAAGGGTGCTTCTCTGTAGCCAGGTGTGTATTGTTTATTTCTCTCCACAAAATGTATATTCCATTCATCCTCCAGTAATCCAGTGGGAAAATTCCCTATGAAAAACATACTACATTTTTTGAAGTGTATTAGAAAATTCTAATGATCACCAGCTGTAATCTCTTGCACATGCTCTACATGTAGTCAAAACGTCTGTGTCTTAAAGCTGAATAGTTTGAGGTTTGGGTTGTTTCTTCTTTCTTTTTTTTGTCCCATAAATAGTCTTCATTAAAAAAAAAAGGTAAATAGTATTTCAATAACTTAAATAGCTGCCTAATTTTTTTCAGCTAGAAGGAATGAAATTCCTGTTGTGGTGAAAGGAAGCTTTGAAAGCCAGATTGTAAATGCTTTCCAGCTTTGAGCATGATAACAAGCAAAAAAAACAGAACAGTGGAAAAACCAAAATAAAGTTTATTTTCACACCCAGCTACATAATTCTATGCAAGCTGAAATTAGACAAATTATTTATTTTAAATATATAAAATACCTGCAGATTCTTTCAGTTTTATGTCTTTCTTGTACTATTTTTCAGCTAAAACAAAAAAGAACACCAAAGAAGGATTTTTATGGTTCTTAGGTTTCCCACAATGCTGTACTACTTTTTGCTGTTTGTCTGAGGTTATATGCAATATTGTCATAACTATGACTTGGAGGGAGGTAAACATTCTGCCCTTGAAGTGAGTCTGAGATATTTATTTATTGATTGATTTTTAAAATGCACTTTCCTAACAAATTCTGAGAGACTGGTTAGACATTAAAATATAAATAGATAGTTGTGATCACATGCATCCCCGTATCACTTAGGCAATCACTTGAGTTAGTAGATGAATCTTGTTCTATGCTCTGAAGGTCAATAAATTCACACTGTGGTGATAGATGACATAATGCAGATTCAGATGGATCGATGGATGGATTGTATACAGCTGCAGCCTGTCCTCAAATAATGACTTTGTACTTGACTACACAAGTTACTCCTGGTTGAGGGTTGGTGTTCATTAAGAATTACCAGCAAGAATTACCTATGATTTTGATTGAAGGTGCATAGGGAAGTATATCAGATATCGGTCTGTTTTCTGCAGCTGCAGAAGCACTCATGAGCATGCTAGGTATCTTATGCTTTAGTCAGTTGCAAAAGTACAGAGGAGGGGTACCAGGACTTTTAAAGGGATGGCATTCCTGGAAGACGTTCCATGACACAGTAGGACAGTGAGTAAGGGTGAAGAAACAGGAGACAGTGAATTATGAGAACATGGATATGATTGACTGCAGCTGAATGAGTTGAAAAAAAACCTTCTCACCACCTTCCAGGCCTTTCTTAAACATGAAATGTTAATGTTTAGAGTTTGGTTTTTAATAGAAAAACTTATCACATTTCATACTAACTTGACAACTGATGCAAATCAGAAGTAAAGGCAAGAGACTAGGCCTAATGCATTCCCCACCTGGTTCAATTGAATATGGCCACTATGTTACAAAGACTAAGAGCTTCAACAGTCACGATTTTTAAAACACCTAGATGAGTTAAGATTTGAGAGTAGTCTGTATTTTGAGCTCCATTTTTTTTTTCATTGGTCTGTATTAGGTGCTCTGCTGCAGATTTACAGATTCTGATGGCTTCCCTCCTACTGAGGGATGAGCCTCACAGCTTATAAGTTAGCTGTTGAGAATATCCACCAAAAAACCCCCTCCAAAAAACAAACACACAAACAAAAACCAAACCAAACCAACCAACCAAACAAAACCCACCACAGGGAATCAGCAGGTAATGGCAAAAAAAAAAGAAAAAAAAGAGTGGGGAATAAATTGAGTCAAGACATCCCTAAAGCATGGTATCCTTGTCTCATTCAGAATCTGAAGCTGTTTTTCTTTGATGAAGGATGCCTGCTAACACCACCTGTAGGTAGTGTAGTCCCATGTGAATGTCTCCCTGCATGTTCCCTATGGTTTTGGGAGGTTCAAAGTTCATCCTGATAACTACTGTGCACATAAAATTCATACACTATTTTTAAAATGTAATTAGGAACATATGCTTACTTACAGAAAACAGGCATAAACTTTGCACAGTTAAAAAAAAAATCTTGGATAGGCACAGAAAATTTTGTCTATAAGCAAGACAGCACTGGCATCCATGGAATTAATAATTCATGTATTTTATCTCATTCAGGGCATTTCAGAAAGTCCGTTATACTATATTTTCTGTATAGTCAGTAAATTTTGTAGCTCTTAAAACCCGTGAAATGAAAAATAGGCCTGAAAAGCCATAACACTATCAATACATTAATATTTATGTAGCTCTTTTCATGACAAACATTCCGAAGTACTCTCCAGTAAAAGAAAATGAAATAATGCAAGAACAGAATGCAGATGACTGCAAGTCAGAAATAGACAAACCAAATGAATCTGTTTGACCAAGGGACTGACCAAGTTCACCCAGTTAACTCTTGGGAATCCTATGTTCTTTTTTAAAGCTCTGGCTAGCCTAGTTTTAGGAGTATTATGTCAAGAATCAGAAAATAATCAAAACAAACATAATAAGTAAGGAGGACATGTTGAGGCCATTTTGGTATAGACCGAAAAGGTGTTATTCCAAGAAGGTACTGAGCATGCAGCATACTTCCTTACCCTGCCAGACATTTACATAACTAATATAGCTGGTAAGTTTTTAGTTATTGAAAAATTGTAAAAAAATTATTGAAAGTATTTTATTCACACACCACAGTGGCAAATCATTGATACGTATAATGCTAATTTCTTTACCATGTTTCAGTCATTCCTGAGGGAAAAATAAATGTAGATGACAAGTGATATGTAATGCATAACTACTGATTCCCTAACACTAGCTTGTTTTCAGCTAACTTTCATCCTTCCATTTTTTAAAAAGTGTTTGTTCCATTGGAAAATATCCTTCAGATCTGATGAGTTTCTTCACTGGCTGATAAAGCTTATGATTAAAGAGAAGAAACAAATTTAGAACAATAAGTGAACACAAGAAAATTCAGCATGTTTATTAGGTGAGATTAGAAGAATGAACTGATTTTCCTAGTTTGGCAATACCACATGACAGAGGGTTAAGTGTGATGCTTTCATCTTTTATTATACAAATACTTCCAGAGTAGAATCCAGGGGTTCTGTGGCTACTGGAGGGTTGTAACTGACCTTTAGAAGTTAGTTGCAACAAAGATAATTATAAAAAGGTGCACCTATGCAATTATTTGGTGTGTTATTTTTATTCATGAGGCCAAAAAAAGATCTGTTTTCTAATGGAATTATTAGAGTAGTGAGCGAGAGAGAAAATTATATTTATGCTTATGGCTTTGTACATGCATCTTTTTGAAAGAAAAAGAAAAAAGAAAAAGAAAACCTACGGAGTTGTCTACTTGTATTCAGCTACTTCCAGGCATCGTGTTTTCTGCTTTTAATTGGAACACAAACATTTCATTTTTCTATAGGTATGTGTTTTCCATATTCAACTCTCTTAGCAATGTAACTCAATTTTGTTTGAGTGCTTAGTAGACTCATTTGGTAAGGTCACATGATCCCACTGAAATTCACAGGGGAACAAGAGTCATTCACTTTAATTGAGAATGTTTTAATGGTTCTTTAGCTACACATGAGCTTACACCAGTTTTCAAGTCTAGATACTGTACCAATATTGACTTTATAGCTATCACAATATAGTCAGAACTAAAAGTAAATGTAATCTCTTTTGAAGTAGTGAAGACATATCTTTGATACTCATAGTAATCTTTTTGCTGTCACCTTTCCATTCTGTAAAGTTGATTAAAGTACCCACAAAGGTACTCAGAGTATTCAGTTTATCCATGAAGCATTTTAGAACCACTTTGATTTTGGTTAAAGTAGTAAGTATTTTCACTCAATGGTATAAGGATATCTTGTTTTTACAAATAAAATCCACAGAAGCTGTATAATCTAAAGGACCATTTGGTATACTGGAATATCATTTGGTATACTAGGTCCCAGCAGCACTATAAAACATATGCTGAATATTTGCTGTACTAGATAAATTGCTTACTGAAGTAACCCTCATGTTTGAGAGGATTCAAGAGACTGAATGCTTTGGTTACCCAAGGTCACACAGGAAATACAGGAAACAACTAACCTGCTTCTTTACATAAACACAAAATGTAATCTCATTTAGAGATCAGTAAAAACAAAATATTTGGCTCTATACATGTAACAAAAAAAGCAAGCAATATTTTCTCAATAAATTTTGAATTCTATGTGATCTTAGGGTTCTAAAGTTCTTTATGGAGACTTTTGTTTCATGCTGATATTTAGGAAACACTCTGAGAACTAATAATAAATAACCCGAGAAATACTAAAGAAAAATGAGGTGTCATCTCAGATCTGGATCCTGCGAAACAGTAGATATTGTGTTATATACTGATCAATAGCAACTAGATAGGGCAACACGTATCATCAAAAATGCAGACTCTGGGGCAAGTGTAGAGCATGGAAAAAAATGAGGAAACTACTTCTGTTTAACACCCCAAAAAGACTTGTTTCTCTATTCAACATCCATGGTTTTTTAGCCTTACATTATGAAGAAAGATCTGCCTTCATTTTTTTAGGCATGAAAAATACAAAAATTGCACCCACTAAAATAAAGAGAAAAACGAAATAAAAATCAAACTCAGTTGGCACAAGACATTCACCAAACTTTAGGCTTGTAAGTGCTTCTTGTATGAAAAGCATCACACATATTAAAACAGCTGCATCTTTAGGAAAGAGATGCTTAGAGGTGCCAATTTCAAAAGTGGCCTGGTTTTTTAAAGGTAATAGGTCTGAGAACAGGAGGAAAGGGGTGTACCTGGCTTCTGACACTCAGAGTGGACCGAGTCAGTGACCTGACCTCTATTAACTTCTAGCATTCACAGAATGAGCCAGACACCTCAGGCTGGTTTCCCTACATCCTTAATGGGAAAATGTAATATCTTAATACTCAGCTAATATGAAAACTTTTAATTCCATCGATTTTCAGAGTTCCAGGTACCTGCCAAAAGGTTAGAAGTAACTCCTCCATCTGTAGAGGATCCAGAACTTCAATGATTTTTCAATTGTTAGGGAGAATTTATTTCTTTAGAATAATGATTTCTAGAGAAGATGTGGTTTTCACCTTTCAGGTAGTAACTTTGGGCCAGAGCATGTATCCAGGCAGAAGTTTTAATCTGAGATTGCTAGAGTTCAAACTGACATCCTTTGAAAGAATGTCAACCCAACACTTCTCAATCAGGTTAGAAGAAGGGTGGAGAAAGTCTCCTCCAGTCATATGCAAGTTTTGTAACAAGGAACATAAAGTTAATTCATGCAGAATGGAAGCATAAGGAGTAATGGTAGAGTTTAGAGCATTCCCTGGGAGGAAGAAAAAAAAAGGACTTAAAAAATGTCTGCTCCTGAGATGATTTATGGAGTTTTCCACTCAGTGATTGTCTAACTTAAAATGAAAATACAGTCCTGGAGTGGGAGCTGCAATGTAATGTAAATTTTACCTCAAGTCCTGAAACAAGAATTTATTGATAGGGTTTTTTTAACCAACTAGATTGAAGCTTCTTTTCTGTAATAGGATTCTCAGAAGTGCTATTCTTGAGTCATAGAATCATAGAATTGCTTGGGTTGGAAGCGACCTTAAAGACCATATGGTTCCAAACCCTTCACCATGGCAGGAACACCTCTCACTAGACCAGATTGCTCATCCAATATGGCCTTGAGCACTCCAGGGGTGAGGCAACCACAACTTCTCTGAGCAACCTGTCCCAGTGCCTCAGCACCCTCACAATAAATTTCTTCCTTAGATCTAATCTAAACCTACTCTCTTTCAGATTGAACCCACTTCCCCTTGTCCTGCCATGCCATACAAATTACATGTATTTGTAAAAAGTCCCTCTCCAACTTTACTATAATGTCCCTTCAGAACTAGAAGGTTACTATAAAGTCATCTTGGAGCCTTGTCTTCTCCAAGCTGAACATTCCCAACTATCTAGGCCTTTCCTCATGAAAGAAATTCTCCATCCATCTAATAATCTTGGTGGCCTCCTCTGGACTCGCTCTAACAGGTCCATGTCCTTCCTGTGCTGGGACCTCAGAGCTGGATGCAGCACTCCAGGTAGGGTCCCACCAGAGCAGAGAAGAGAGGCAGAATCCCCTCCCTTGCCCTGCTGGCGATGCTGCTTTGGATGCAGTCCAGGACACATTTCACCTTCTGGGCTGTGAGTGCACATGGCTGGGTCATGTCCAGCATCCCCAAGTCCTTCTCAGTAGGGCTGCTCTTGATCCCTTCATCCCCCAGCCTGGATTGAAACAGGGATTGCCCTGAGCCAGGTGCAACACCTTGCACTTGGCCTTGCTGAACCTCATGAAGTTCCCACATGCCCACTTCTGGAACTTGTCCAGGTCCCTCTGGATGGCATCCTGTCTTTCAGGAGTGTCACTGCACCATTCAGCTTAGTGGCATCTGCAAAAGTAATTTGGCAAACCTTGAGAAGATCTACTTAACAAGGGTTTTAGTGCAATATTCATACTCTGAACCTGAACCAAGCTAAATGAAAATTGGAATTTAAGGGATAGGATGTTCACACTTGGAAAACACCAGCTCATATTTTTTACTCAGCAACCGTTTCTTCAGAGTAACTGAGCCCCTCTCCTGTGCCGTCTTTCTATAGGGACATTGATCTGTCCATTACTGTAGGCTATATGTGCTATTGTCTATTTCAGTGGGCATGCACTCTTTTTCAAGAGCAGACTGAAACACATCCTTGAGGCCAAAATGTGTTAACTGACATGTTTAGTCACATCCTCTAGCAGTGTGATCATCCTGACTGTCCATGGGTTAATGGTTAGTGGAAACTAGTGAAGATGGCTAACTTCCTGGTGAGAAATGCACTCAGGCATACTCAAATTATATGCAAGTATTTAAAGTTATATGTGAATAGAAGAAAGGATTATCATCCCATTTATTCCTTAGTATATCAAGTCTGATGTATCTCACAGTGAAAAATTGCAGGCTCCAGATTTTCATGGAAGATTTTCCTCATATGCTGTTGGAGCAGATTCCTCAAGGAGGAATCCAAAAGCCTCCAAACCTGGCTCCACAGAAATTAAATAAAACAAAGCAAGATGTTATTTATTTTGGTAAATAGTGCTTCTGGGAATTATTGAAAAAAGTCTGCTTAATTTTCCAAAAAGCAAACTGGGAAGTCCATTCCATTTTTGGAAATACCTGCAGAGTTTTACAACATCGTCTGGAATTTATCTTTTACTCATTAAAATTATGAATGTATGCAGAACATTAACAACTATTAGTGAAAAATACATCAATTCCATGTAGGAAATGAAAGAGTAGAAGATATACAACATTCATAATGCACAAAAAACCATCCAGGATATCCACCAGTGTTACAAATGGAGCGACATGAATTGCAGAATTATTATTAAAAGTTTGCGTGGAGAGATTGGGTAGAATAAATCAAGTTTTAGGATCAGGAGACTCCCTGCTTACCAGTAGTAAGTTTTATTAATGGTTGCTCCACCAGTGTCAGACCATACTAGGTGAGGTCCTAACCTATTTGATTTGGCTCTTAGTATGAAGTCTGGGCACACGTGTGCAGTAGATGAGAACAGAGCCCTAGTTCTTTTTATTAGTCAGACCTGTTCACTCCCAATTTCATATTTGTATCTTACATTCCTCATTCGGTATCTGAATGCAGAAGGAAAGGATATTTTCTGCTCCAATAACATGAATGTCTGAGGAAGTAGCCTGCTGCAATAGACATATGTTAATAGTATTGCATGGACAGCTTTCAGTGGTGAGGTTTCCAGGAGGTCAGACTATCTGATTTCATCATCTCCAGCTTTTAACTCTGTAAAAGAGACATAAACTCTTAATGTTGAAGGAATGGGCCTTTTAAGTTTCTCAGCTTGTGTCTCTCTGGTCTGAACTCAATTTCCAAACTCCATTACATTCAGTAGATGGTGGATTGGGACCTTAAAATTTAATTTTAATGGCTAAACCAGCTGCTTCAAAGTGAACACTTGCTTTCTTATCAGTTAAAAGTTAAAAAGTTCCTCGTAAAGGGAGAGAAATGTACTCCTTTTATGATTAGGCAGATTCATAAAGATCCTTATAAAAGGAAGATTTTTTTAATGGAAAAAGGCAGAAAAGTCCACTTAGAAATGTATGTTTTAGTTTAAGACATTTAAACTCATTTTTAGACTAAACATTTTGTGCTGCCTCCCAGATAATTGCTCTAGAGATGAAAGACACCATTATAATCTAGTCCCATTTGTCTTTGAAAGTACAGGAGTCCACTCTCTTTGTTCATAGACTTAAACTAAAACAAAGACTAGAAATCAAAACACAGGACTCTACAAATAACACATATTTCTCAACATGGTGCATCCCTTATACTTGTTTTCCTCTAATTTTTTTTCAAAAGAAAGGCTCTCTTCATGTACTGTAGGTAGCTATTGTGAAATGAGTCCAAAGCTCCAGAGAAACCTTTTTCAAAAGTCCTTGAAAAAGCCTTTGCTATTTCCCTTGGCTATTGATCTACATCCCTCTCCTGACTTAAGACTAATACATGTTAGCAGGACTTGAAAGAGACTTTTTGAAATGCAGGTGCAAATGTTTAACATAACCTTGAGTTTTATTGCACAAGACTCCCAGTTCTGGGGCAAAACATATTTTCATCTATAAGTGATCCCAAAGCCCCCTTTTTTCCACTTGCCATATTTTCCTCAGACTCTTTAGTCATAAAAAATTCAGGGGTAAAGAACACTTTCAAAATTCCCAGTGGCAGAATAAAGTAGAGCTGAACCTTCACGTGATTATCCCAGAGGGAGTCATTTAAGCACGGGACTGCTTCATAAACTTCAGGGACTTCATTTGCATGTGAATATTGATTCCTCTCACACAAACAGTTCATCCTTTCATGTTGCTTTTGCATGAATTTGACCTCTGGAGAATTGATTTCTTTTTCCCTGCTCAGCCAGGTGCTTTTGCTCTCCCAGTCAAAAACACTTCTCAGTGAACCAAATGGAGCAAAGAGAATGTGTAGATAACCCCCAGTTCTTCCTATCAAGCATAAACAATTCACATTTCCTTCTAAGGAAAGACTGAACATTTGACCTCTCTTTTAAATCATCAGATAAGCAAAAGAGTTGTATGTGAGTGGGAGATACCCATCAAACAATATAGATTACTGAAAGGAGTTAGGTGTATTTCCTAAGTAAATCAGATCTCAAAGCAGTCCTTCATCATCAACAAGGGTTATATTTTGTTTCTTGTAATTCAATCTGGGGCTGTGCTTACCAGCTGCAAAAAAACCTTACAGTATATGAGTTTGACCCCATAGCCTCTACTTACATGAGGAAGTGCTATGAATTTCCTACAGAAAACCCCATAAGAGACAACATGATTAGCCCATTAGCACAGGAGTGCTGCATGGGTTGTAGAACAGTCTCATATCCTGAAAAGTCAGAAAGCAAGCAAGCAACCTGGAATCATCTCACCAGACAATAGTACACCTTTTTTTATCTCTTTCACCAAAGCTTACACTATAGTATTTCGTGAACTATAGACTGGTCATTACAGAAATACCATATTTTAACATATCTCCACAACTTTAATGATACACTAGTTTCTGTTTTGATTTTATAGCAGAACATAGACATTCCTTCCCCATTCTATCATACATTTATTTTACTGCAGTGATATTGCCTGTGTTAGATTATAGTGGTATGAGATGCTGTGATGACATAATAATAAGAGGCATCATACTACCAGGACCAAGACACATACAAAAAAAACATATGGGAAAATTAAGTTAATTGCCAAACATTTCTCTTAACAGAAGGCTGGGATATGGCTGTTTCATAACAAAACGGAGATATATCAATTAAGTTATATATAGGTTACATGGAAAAATAATGGTCTCTATCGTAAGTTATTCATTTATTGTTAGTGGTTCACCTGCACCTTTTTCATGAAACCTGAAGTTCACAATGTTTAGAGTAATGTAGTAACATTGTTGATAACAGTCTCTATAAAATAAATAAGAACAGCCTGGGAAAGTGTTTGTTCTCAGCTTCTAAATCAGCTGATAGTCAACAATCGTTTGGCACAATAACATGTTCTCAGACTCAGATCTCTTGAGGAAAGTATTGCTAATGTCCTGTGGAAAGTTATCATACTGTTCATACTGTATTTATTTTGGAGACCAGATGAAGTGTTGAACAATTGTAAAAAGTATGATTGTATTGGGTTTGCATGGACTGATTTTTGATAGTGGGGAGGGCTACAGGGGTGGCTTCTGTGAGAAGCTGCTAGAAGCTTCCACCATGTCCAGCAGAGCCAATCCCTGGCTGGCTGCAAAGATGGACGTGCTGCTGGTCAAGGCTGGGCCAATTAGAAATAGTGGTAACGCCTCTGTGATAACAGATTTAAGAAGAAATCAGAACAAAAAGTAGTTGCGCAGTTTTTATTCCAGCCAGAGAAGAGTGGGGTGAGCACATGTGAGAGGAACAACTCTGCCAATACCAAGGTCGGTGAAGAAGGAGGGGCAGGAGGTGCTCCAGGTGCCAGAGCCGAGATTCCTCTGCAGCCCGTGGTGAAGGCCATGGTGAAGCAGCTGTGCCCCTGCAGCCCATGGAGGCCCACCGGGGTGCAGAGATCCACCTGCAGCCCATGGAGGAGCCCACGCCAGAGCAGGTGGATACCTGGAAGGAGGCTGCGATCCTGTGGGAGACCCGTGGAGAGAGGGGCCCTGCTCCCAGGCTGGAGCAGCCTGTCCTTGGAGGACTGCACCCTGTGGAGGAGTGACCCACGCCGCTGCAGTTTGAGAGGTGCTGCTGCCCGTGGGATGGACTCAGGTTGCAGCAGTTCACAGGGAGCTGTTGCTGGTGAGATGGACTCATATCAGAGAAGTTCCTGGAGAACTGTCTCCCATGGGGAGGGACCCCATGGTGCAGCAGGGGAAAACAAGTCCTCTCCCTGAGTTGTGGGAGAAATTACAGGTGATGAACTGACCAAAACCCCCATTCCCTGTCTCCCTGCGCCGTAGGTGGGAAGGAGGGAGGGGTGTGTTGGGGGAAGGTGTTTTTAAGGGTCTTATTTTACTTCTCATTACTCTGCTCTGATTTTGTTAGTAATAAACTAATTCATATCTCTAATTAGAGGCTGTTTTCCCATGATGGTATTTGATCAGTGGTCTCTCCCGGTCCTTATCTCAACTTGTGAACCCTTTGTTAAATTTTCTCCCATCTGTCCAGCTGAGGAGGGGAGGGAGTGAGTGGCTTTGGTGGGTGCCTGGAATTGGGCCAGCATCAACCCAGTACAATGATGAAGAACAACTATTAATAGTTTACCATTTGACAGGAAAATACCTTGTTTCCCCCCTGCTTCGGACCTTTAACCACCACCTAAGCAACCTGTGTTTAACTTTTATGTTTTGCTAAAGAAACGGTAGGTTAGATTGTGACCTAGGAAAAAATACCACTCTGGTCTGTATAGGATATGTTCATAATAAAATTGCCAATATATCCCATCACATGATGAGGGTATAATAAATTATTCTGAATTCTCTATCATTGAATTGCTTTCTATTATGAGGTTACTTACATTTCCATTTCAGATCATATGGGCATTTCTCTTGATTGGAATACATAGTTACGTGTGTTGTACTGGTTCTTCAGTGACATATGGAACATATATGTGTGTGTGACTGGATCCTACAGATACCACATTCAGTTCAAGCAGTAATGTTGTCTGAATAAATGCTAGTATAATAGCATTTACAATGAGTATATTCAACAGTCCTTTCTACCTGTCAAACCCAATGTAAGCAGTGCAATTAATGTTTACAATATCATACATTGACATTAATCTGACAACTCCTGTATCTCTTCCAAATGGCCTTCTTTATTTGCTACTGACATTTCAACTATTGATTTGAAATTCTATCACAACATTAAATGACTAATTGCTTCAAAATTTCCAGTAAACCTTAAGCTTAGCTGAAAGGCAGAGTCATGTCTTTTTAAATAGTTTTAAAAAAATATTATTGCTTACTTTCCTAATTAAGCAAACAGAAATGGGACCAATAAAAACCTGTCTTTCTACTGCAATATCCTCCTAGCGACAACTCTTCATTAAAATAAAGAAATAAGATAAATCTCTATATAGTTCAAATAATCTGGTTTGGAATTTTAATTGTGCTTGTTCTTGCCTGGGGATTAAGCCATTTCAGACTAAACCCTCAAGAGGCTGTGCACAGATTCACAGCTTGAAAACTGCCATCCTGGGTGGTGCCTGTCGTGGTTTTGCTAGA
>WBMZ01012575.1:3624-18297 GCA_013400975.1 Atrichornis clamosus | reverse complement strand
GGCGCGGGAAGCGGCGGGCGCGGAGCAGCCGGGAGGCAGCGAGAGGGAGCGGCACGGACCCGCCGCCGCCATGCACGTCGTGAAGCGGGGTGAGCGCTGCCCCCGCCCCAGGGGCGCCGGCGGGCCGGGGAGGGGGCGCCCCGCTGCTCGGGGGGGCTCCCCCTGCTCCTCGGGGGGCCCCTCACGGTACCGAGTGTCGGGGAGGGGGGCACTGCCCTGCTCAGGGCACCCGCTGCGAGGGCACGGGACCCCTCAGCGCTTGGGGTCCCTCATGGCACCTGAAGGGGGATCTCCCCCCATTCTGGGCTTCCCTCGTGGCGCGTGGAAGGATGGGACTCCCTGTGCTTTGGGGGTCCCTTGCACGGCGCCCAAGGTAAGCAGGTGGGAATCCCCCCCACCTTGGGAGGGTCCCTCAGGGCACGTGGGGGGATGGGACCCCCTCAGGTTTTGGGGGGTCCCTCGCACGGCACCCGAAGGGGGATCCTCCCCATTTTGGGGAGGCTCTCATGGCATGTCAAAGCACAGCACCTGGTGTGAGGAGATGGATTCTCCCCCAGTTTTGGGAGGGTCCCTCATGGCACATGGAAGGATGGGATCCCCTCAGCTTTGGGGGGTCCCTCTCGTGGCACCCAAAGTGAAAAGATGGGGGTCCCCCCTCAGCTCTGGGGGTCCCTCTTGGCACCTGGTGTAGGGGATGGGACGCGCCTTAGCTTTGGGGGTCCCCCTCATGGCACCCATAGTGAGCAGATGGGGTGCTCCCTCTGTTTTGGAAGAGTCCCGCATGGAAGGATGGGATTCCCTCTGTTCTGGGGGTCCCTCATGGCACCTGGTGTGAGGGGATGGGCTCCTCTCAGCCTTGGGGGGCCCAGAGTGAGAGAGCTCCCCCGTGACACCCAGAGTGAGGGATGAGGCCCCTCTGTTTTGGGTCCCATGGCAGGAGCTTTGGGCTTGGTCCTCACCCCTTTGGTCTGAGGGGTGCTGGGCCAGGGGAGGGGTCTCCAGTCTGAGGTGGGGAGTGACCCTCAGCTGGGTCCCCACCCCAGGGAATTGAGTTTGTGCAGTTTTAGGTGGGAATTCTTGGTGTGGAGAGGGAGTCTCCCTTCTCCTTGGACTCCACCTGAGCAGGCTGTCCCTGGTGATTCCCACCCTGAATCCCCCCACGGGAGGGGCTGGGAGGGGGCACCCGCTGCTGAGCTGGTGTGACAGTGGTGCCCTGTCCCCAGATGGGCGCCAGGAGCGGGTCATGTTTGACAAGATCACGTCGCGCATCCAGAAGCTCTGCTACGGCCTCAACGCCGACTTCGTGGATCCCGTGAGTTCCCTGTTCCCTGCCCTGATCCCGGCTCAGAGCTGTGAGTCCCACTCTTCCCTCTTCCCTGCCCTGATCCCAGCTTGGAGCCACCCTTGACCTCAATTTCTCCTGGCCAAAAGCCAAGTGGAAACCTGGGCAGGACTCCCAGGGTGTGGGGAGGTGTGCAGGGCCAGGAATTTGGATTTGAGGATCCTCGTGGGTCCTTTCCCGCTCAGGGGACCGCACAGGACGGTCTGTGATTCCATGAACTCTTGGCAAATGCATCCATAACTGTTTATTCCAATTGTTTGTATGCTGAGGGGTTTTACTTCCCAGGAGCAGAGACTCTGGAGGGGAAAATCCCCCTTCCCTGGTGTAGATTCCTTTCACTTCAAACCTTGTTGAAGCCATTGGGCCTCTGGTACCTTAACAGAAGAGTTTTGCTGCTCTAATTCCCATATTTTGGATTTGGCAGGTTGCTCTCAGTGTCAATCTGCAAAGCTGGAGCAATGCCATGTGGAAGTAGCTCTGGACCCCTCCTGATCCAACATCAGGACAGAAATTCCTCTCCTTGTAACATCCTTGCAACATCCCTGCTCAGTTTTCCAAGCTGTGCGGGATTTGAGGTGCACATTGATCCCACTCATGGAAGCTTCTTCCAGAGCCTGTGCCCAGGATGACTCCCCCTTGGATCCACTGATATCTGTGAGCTTTTTTTGGAGATCTCAGACCCGATCTGGTCACTTGGAGTCACCAATTGAGGCTCTTCCCATCTCCCAGGTTCTCATGATCTGCTCTCCTGTCTGGAATGCCACCTGTCAAACAGTTCCCAGTGTTCTGTACCCAGAAGGCTTTGGGATGGAGAGCAGGAGGAGGACGTTGGTGACCAGAGCACAAAGTGCCCTGACTTGCCCTCAGGGACTGGGAGTTGATGCTGAGGACAGAAGTGAAATTCTGAGTCCTCCTCACTCCTAATACCCCTGAATTCTTATTTATTCTGCAGTCGTGTGTGACCTCTCTTCCTGGGGCTCAGTTTCTCCTTTGAAACTTGGATCTGCTCGTGCCAGAAGTTTTCCAGACCAATACTAACTCTCCCAATCCCTGTGCTAACGTTCCCTGTGAGGTTGTAAATGTCAGGAGTTGTGCAAAAGATAACAACAGCTGAGAGAGGTTCAGTACAAACTGGTGTGACCAGAACAGTTCTGGCCTGGTCCTATTGCCTGGAAACCATCCTTACACAGGATCCCAGGAGGATTTGGGTTGGAAAGGACCTTAAAGCCCATCCAGTGCCACCCCTGCCATGGCAGGGACACCTCCCACTGTCCCAGGGTGCTCCAAGCCCCGTCCAACCTGGCCTTGGACACTTCCAGGGATCCAGGGGCAGCAACAGCTGCTCTGGGCACCCTGTGCCAGGGCCTCCCACCCTCCCAGGGAACAATTCCTCCCCAATAGCCCATCTATCCCTGCCCTCTGGCAGGGGGAAGCCATTCTCTGTGTCCTGTCCCTCCATGCTCTGTCCAAAATCCTTCTCCAGGTGAACATTCCCAGCTCTCCCAGTTTGATATTTTAATCTGCCTTTCTCTCCACGCACGGCCAGCGGTGCCACCAGCCCTGCGATCAGTTTTGCATGGCTCAGGCAGGAGGATGTGGGGCCCTGAGCCCGGGCATTTCCCTCTTGCAGGCACAGATCACCATGAAGGTGATCCAGGGGCTGTACAGCGGGGTCACCACGGTGGAGCTGGACACTCTGGCCGCAGAGACGGCGGCCACGCTGACCACCAAACACCCCGACTACGCCATCCTGGCCGCCCGCATCGCCGTGTCCAACCTGCACAAGGAGACCAAGAAAGTCTTCAGTGGTGGGTGACAGGAGAGTGGGCGGAGCAGTTGCTGAGGGGAGCAGTCACTGAGAGACAGAGTGGGAGGTTTGGAGCAGAGAAACATGGAAATCCCTCACGTGGGAGCTCCTGAGGGCCCAGGCTGGCTGCAAACGCCATGGAGATGAAACCCACGAGTTTCCCAAGGAAAATGGAATTGTCTGGTTTATGTAAAGCAGCTGTACGTGGAATGGTGAAAGATGTGATGGATGGAGATCGGGTTGTACCCATTTCCTCCCGACTTGTTACTTGTTTCAGTGGAGGTTTAACAGAATTTGTTAGAGCATTATCAAGGTTCCCAGGTTAGTGCTAAGCAGTAGAAGAGTTGTGTGTTGGTGGGGCTGGAGGGGGTTATTTCAGGGGATGGGCATTCCTGCCCCTTCCATCCCTGAATCCCAGTGCCAGGAGATGCAGGTGCAGGCCTGGGCATGTCCTTTTCACACCCCTTTCCATGCAGAGGTGATGGATGATCTCTACAACTACATCAACCCTCACAATGGGAAGCACTCCCCAATGATCTCCAGAGAAACCCTTGACATAGTTTTGGCCAACAAAGATGTAAGTAGTGCTTTTTTTCTCTTCTGAACTACTGCACTGAATTTTGAAAACTTAGATAATTTATTTTTCTAATTTGTTAAGCAAACCATGTCTGTTTTAGGGCAAAAAGCCAGCTCAGAAGCCAGTGCAGGAGATGAGTGGAGAGTTGAAAAGGGGATGGAGGAGTTTCCTTGCTGTGAGGATGTTTCTGTAGTAGAATCCATTTCCTTGGATGTCCCCATTGCCATGATCAGCACAATTAATTAATTAGAGAAGAAGTACCATGTGCTGGAGCAAAGTGAGGCAGCACAGGAGGGAGAGAGGAGATTTGGGTTCAGGTTCCAAGTCATCCCAGATCTATGTTCCTACCGGGAAGTTTCATTTGTCCTTCAGTTCTGTGTTTTGCTTCTTGGTGTCCAATCAGATTTCAGTAAATGCAGCCCAAAATTGAGTGAAAAAAGGTTGTTAAAGCTGTGCTTTTGTTGTTTTGAGGGAAGTGCTGTTCCTGCTTCATTCCTGTGCTCTGGTGCCCATTTCACCAGAGCTTTGGGGCCAGGAACGCCAGACAGGGATGACATTGATCCACCTGACCCCAAAGGCTGAATTTAAGGTCACTTTTATTTCCTGCCAGCGCCTGAACTCTGCCATCATCTACGACAGAGACTTCTCCTACAACTACTTTGGCTTTAAGGTAAAGAGCACATTGCTCCTGGCTCTGCTGGGAAGGGTGGGAATGCTGGTGGCATCTGGATTGGGGCAGGAGTGGCACTGGAGGGGGTGGGATGTCAGTGGGGGTGTGAAGATGAAGGGTGCCTGAATGAAGCAGCTTCCCAATGGGATAAACCATGGAGTTTTTCTTGCTGTTGGAATATTTTAACTGTTGGGCTCTGTTTTGCAGCAGACCACAATGAATGTTGAGTGCCATTCCTCAGGGCAATAATCTGATCCTTAATAAACCAAAAAAGGGATTCCTGCTTTTCCCATTGTTGAGTGGAGCAGTTGCTCCCAGGATGTCATCCCACACGTGGATGCTCTCCCATGCTGCTGGAACTTCCCCCCCACACCACCCCCAGGGGCTGCTCCTGCTCCCCACTGCCAGCTCTGCTGTGCTGCTGTGGTTTGGGTCTGGCACGGGTTGGGGGCTCTCTGCAGGGCTGGCTGGCAAGGCCTGGGATGAGGAGCGTGGAGATGCTCAAGTTTGCAGTGAACAGGATTTTTTAATAAAGTCAAATCTGTCCATCTGCTAAAATCCATCCTCTCTTTTTAAAGACTCTGGAACGCTCCTACTTGCTGAAAATCAACTCCAAAGGTAAGAGCTGTTCCTAGTGCTAAGCACTTCTCAATAAATTGGAGTTAATTGAAATGAAATTAAAGCTAGGTTTAGCTACTGTGCTGTCAGAGATGCAGGCCCTTGGCTTGGAAATCCTTGGACACCAGGAGGGTCAGAGGTTCTCTGTAATATCATAAAGCTGCAACATACCTGGGTTCTGGATTGGATGTTTGGTTGGGTTTCAACTGTTAGTGGACAGCTGGACGGTGGGAGGAGTCCCTGTGCACGGCAGGGGGGCGCCGGATGATCTCTGAGGCCCCTCCCGGCCCACCCTACTCTGGAGTTGTGTGTCTCTGTTCCCCGCAGTTGCTGAGCGTCCCCAGCACATGCTGATGAGGGTGGCCGTGGGCATCCACAAGGCCGACATCGACGCCGCCATCGAGACCTACAACCTGCTGTCGGAGCGCTGGTTCACACACGCCTCCCCCACGCTCTTCAACGCGGGCACCAACCGCCCCCAGCTCTCCAGGTGCTCCTCCCCTCCCCTCAGGGCATCCCTGGCCACAGGGAAGGCTTTGGGGCTCACATCTGCTCAGCCCCTGAAGTGAGCTGCTGGCATCGGGGCCAAGGCGCAGGTTGGTGGTGCTGCCTCCGGAGTGGCCCCTGCGCTCGTTGTTGGATGGATAATAATGTGAAGGTGGGGATGTGTCCTTCACAGCGTGACCTTCTCGAGGTGGAGCTCTGTGTGAATGATCACTTCAGCCTTCTAGAGGGAAATCCTGAAGTGATTCCCACTCCAAGCACTCCAGGGCTTTGTTCCTGTGTTCTATGAATCTTTGAACAGCTGCTGTCATGTTTTAGCTGTCTCTGGGGAAAAACACCCAGGTTTTTGCAAACTCTGGAGATAATGGGAACCTTTGCATAGCTGTATTGTATTGGAAAGTTCCTGATGTGCATGGTCTGCTGCAGGTTACAAAACAAATCCTGATAATGGTTTTTTAACATAACTGAGAGCTTTTAGATATCATGTATATCAGGAAAAGGTTTGAATTTTATAAAGGTTTGTATCAATGTGTTGGGAAAGGTTCTTCCCCCAGAGCGTGCTGGGCACTGACCAGGCTCCCCAGGGAATGGGCACGGCCCCAAGGCTGCCAGAGCTCCAGGAGCCTTTGGACAACGCTCCCAGGGATGCACAGGCTGGGGATGTTGGGGGGGCTGTGCAGGGCCAGGGGTTGCACTGGGTGATCCTGGGGGTCCCTTCCAGCTCGGGACATTCCATGATTTAAAAATGTTTGATATCAGAAGTATCAGCAGTACAACCACTGCTCCTGATGTTTTCTGGAACTGTCCTTTATTCCACAGCTGTGGCTTTGCTTTGTGGAGCACATGAAAGCTCCCCTGTTTTTCCTGGTTTTTGCAGCCTGGTGGAACACTTGCGGCTTTCCCTCCCCATCCCTGTCCCCTAAAGCCGTTTGTTTCCCTCAGCTGCTTCCTGCTGTGCATGAAGGACGACAGCATCGAGGGCATCTACGACACCCTGAAGCAGTGTGCCCTCATCTCCAAGTCTGCGGGTGGCATCGGCCTGGCTGTCAGCTGCATCCGAGCCACGGGCAGCTACATCGCTGGGGTGAGTGCCAGGGAGCTGCTGCTCCCGGGAAACGCCTTCATCCTGCCTGCCAGGTCCGTGCTGCTCCTCCCTCACTTCCACACAGCACTCTCCAGGCCTTCCCTGGCCTGGTTTTCCTCTGTGTTCTGGCTTCCTAACAGAAATCCTTCCAAAAGGAGGACCTTATTCCACTGTTTGATCAGGCAGTTCCAATATTTCTGTGGTAACAGCCCAGGAACATGCCCAGACACTTGTGCATTAGGCCTTTTCCTTTCTCTGTCTCTAACTGCCCCAGGCCCTCTGTGGATGTGAGTTTGGGGGTTTTTGTCACTCTGTGTGTGACCCCTGCCAGCCTTTAGGTGACACAATGTCCAGGAAGGAAGTCAGGAGGGACATTTTACTAACTCTGGCACCAGGAGCTGATGGACACATTTTTGTGCATTTAAAAAAACAGCAGGGGGAAGGGACTGCAAGTAACTGGGGGAGATCAGGGTAAGAGCTCTGCGGAAGGATGCTGAGGGGGCGCAGGCCAGCCCCTGCAGGGAGTTACCTTCCAGCACTGATGGTTTTCTGTGCCCCTGCAGACAAATGGGAACTCCAACGGGCTTGTTCCCATGCTGAGGGTCTACAACAACACGGCCCGTTACGTGGATCAAGGTGGAAACAAGGTACCTTTGCTGGGGTCCGGAAGGGAGCCTCGGGTCATGCGAGAGGTTCCGCACTGGGAAGGGTTGTCCCAGTAACATCAGGGAGCTGAGGCAGTGGCTGTGGGTGACACATAATCAGAAAAGGGCATTTTCCCCCTTGTGTTGATAGCTGGCGTTCCCCCTCAGTTCCCAGGCAGTTTGGGGTGTTGGGGGCACTCAGGAGCAGTGCAGGAGGTTTTCTTTCCAAGGACAGTTTGTTCTGACCTGGATTGTGTCCCATGTGCCAGAGACCTGGGGCTTTTGCCATCTACCTGGAGCCGTGGCACCTGGACATCTTCGAGTTCCTGGACTTGAAGAAGAACACTGGGAAAGAAGAGCAGCGAGCCAGGGACCTGTTCTTTGCCCTCTGGATCCCAGATCTCTTCATGAAGAGAGTGGAAACCAACCAGGTGAGAAGCTTGGCTGGCCCAGAATAGGTCTGGTGGTGGAGGGACAGGGGAGCAGCCCTGGGAGAAGCTCAGGAAGAGCTGAAGAGCTGCTTTGCTCCTTGTTCCTTCCTGGAGCTTCCTGGAAGAGCTCCTGCACCAAGAGAACTCGGCTGTGCAAGTAGAGAATGGAGCTGGACAGCTCCAGTGGGATACTTGGCTTCAGGGCTTAATCTTGCAGCCCATGACTTACATTCTTGGATCTTTAGGCTAAATTTTTGCTCTGGAGTTTCCTTAAAGCATCACAATTTTCTCAGTAAATTGTTCTTCATATGCCTGCTTGGATTTCACTGAGTCCCAGACTGGTTTGGGTTGGGAGGGACCTTAAAGCCCATCCAGTGCCACCCCTGCCGTGGGCAGGGATACCTTCCACTGTTCCAGGGTGCTCCAAGCCCCGTCCAGCCTGGCCTTGGACACTTCCAGGGATCCAGGGGCAGCCACAGCTTCCATTTAGAGTGCCTAAAGCTTTCCTCTGAATATTTTTCCCTCTTACAGGACTGGTCCTTAATGTGCCCAAATGAGTGTCCTGGCCTGGATGATGTGTGGGGAGAGGAATTTGAGAAGCTCTATGAGAGGTGAGAAGAGTGGGCGGCCCTGCCAGTGGTTCCTCCTGTCCCAGAGCTGCCCTGTCCCGTGGGATCGGGGCCAAGGCACAGCTTGGTGGTGCTGCCTCAGGAGTGGCCCCTGGGCTCGTTGTCGGATGGATAAAAAGGTGGAGATGGGGATGTGTCCTCACACTGTGACCTGCTCGAGGTGGGGCTGTGTGTGAATGATCACTTGAGCCTTCTAGAGGGAAATCTGACGTGATCCCCACTCCAAGCACTCCAGGGCTTTGTTTGGAACTGTGTGGCTGCTGCAGTGAAAGATTTCTTTCCCTTCAACAAGGGAAGCGCTGCTGCCCTGCTGTGAGGCCTCCCTGCGCTGCTCAGAGCTCTGAGTGAGGAGGCTCCTGGCTGCCCCAGACCCTGAGGAGTTACCAAGGGCTCTTTCCCTGCTGTTTTTGGGGGATTTGGGGCTGACGGGGCTCCGTGTGTGTTGCAGTTACGAGCGGCAGGGCCGCGTGCGCAGGGTGGTGAAGGCCCAGCAGCTCTGGTACGCCATCATCGAGTCCCAGACGGAGACTGGCACCCCCTACATGCTCTACAAGGACTCCTGCAACAGGAAGAGCAACCAGCAGAACCTGGGCACCATCAAGTGCAGCAACCTGTGCACCGAGATCGTGGAGTACACCAGCAAGGACGAGGTGGGTGCGAACGGGAGCCTGGGGAAGCTGGCAGTGCTCCCGGGGCAGCTCTCTGGGATATGTCTGGTGTTCCTTGGGCAGCTGAGAAACCTCTGACCTGATCACTCAGCTCTTCCCCTGACTCTGTGGGTTCCCTTCCCACTCCCCGGGGGATTTGGGATGACACAAGGCACCCCTCAGAGGGGAGGTGAGCTCTTCGCCTGGCTGGGAGCTGGTGTAAGCAGCTCGCAGCTCTTGTTCTCTAAACCCCGGATTCTGATCCCCGCAAAAATTCCCTGAGTTCCTGTGTGCTCCCTGATCTTGGAGCTCCATGGATAGGCTGTGTCTGGGTGCAGCACTGCTGGCACAGGTGAAGGAAGGAGGGAGAGATGAGTTGGTGCTCATACAGCACGGGGAGTTCTCTGCTGCCTGTGCTGCTGGGAGCTCTCTCACTCACGTTCTTGGGCATATTCAGCCAGTCCTGAGTGGGCTGGAAGAGGTGAAGCACAGGAAACCTTTTCTGACTTCTTTCAGTTCTCCCGGGGCTGGAAATAAAGCTGGTGTTGAAAAATGCCCAAGAAAGTGCCCTGGTGTAGTCTGGATCTCATTGGGATCAGCTGCTGATTTTGGGAACACAAGAAATTGCTTGGCTTCGTTTATGTGGACCTTAGAGCCCCTTCCAGGGCCTGAAGGGGCTCCAAGAGAGCTGCAGAGGGACTTGGGACAAGGGATGGAGGGACAGGACACAGCGAATGGCTTCCCACTGCCAGAGGGCAGGGATAGATGGGATATGGGGAAGGAATTGTTCCCTGGGAGGGTGGGGAGGCCCTGGCACAGGGTGCCCAGAGCAGCTGTGGCTGCCCCTGGATCCCTGGCAGTGTCCAAGGCCAGGCTGGACGGGGCTTGGAGCCACCCTGGGATAGTGGGAGGTGTCCCTGCCCACAGCAGGGGTGAGACTGGATGGGCTTTAGGGTCCCTTCCCACCCAAACCTTCTGGGACTCTGTGTAAGGAAGGCTTGCAGGCAGAGGACTGAGGAGGCCAGAATTCTTCTGGTCACACCAGTTTCTGCTGCACTTCCCTTGCCTTTGCACAACTCCAGAGGTACCGGGATCTCGGGGTGCATTTCCCAGGCTCCCTGACGGATTGTTTCCGTGCAGTCTGGGCAGGGAGCCTCTCTGGGTGTTCCTGCCTGGGGTGCTGCTGCATTCCCAGCTCCACGCCCTCTCCACAGGTGGCTGTGTGTAACCTGGCCTCCATCGCCCTCAACATGTACGTGACCCCCGAGCACACCTACGACTTCAGGAGGCTGGCTCAGGTCACCAAGGTCATCGTCAGGAACCTCAACAAGATCATTGACATCAACTACTACCCTGTGCCAGAGGTCAGTGCTGGGCTGGGGCAGGGCTGGGGCCTGCCTGGAGCAAGCCCAGAGCAGTCTGGGACACAAGGAATCACAGAGGGACTCCAAAGAGCTGGTGGGAGTTCCGTGAACCACCTGTTCCCAGGTGGGACCTGTGGGTGCCTCCTCAGCTTACCCAGAGCAGTTCCATAGTGAACCAGTTGTAGGAAAAGCCTCTCCTTGAGGTGGTTCTGCCACTGGAATTTTTCCATGCATGAGGATTTCCATAAAGCACAGAACAACACTAGGAACAGAGTGGGAAGTGGAATAGAGAGAAGGATCCTGGAAAGATCCCAAGAAGTGTAACTCACCTTTGTTGGCTTTACAAGTCCCTGACAGGAGGGGGCAGCCAGGGGGGAGTTGGACTCTGCTCCCAGGGAACAAGGGACAGGACAGGAGGAAACGGCCTCAGGCTGTGCCAGGGGAGGTTTAAGTTGAACATTAGGAAAAGTTCCTTAATTAAAAGTGTTGTCCAGGCCTGGTACCATCCCTGGGGGGATTTAACATCTGTGCAAATGTGGCACTTTGAGACATGGGCCAGCGGTGGCCTTGGCACTGCTGGGAAAATGGCTGGACTTGGTGGGCTCAGAGGGATTTTCCAACCTCTGATTCTGTGATTCTGCTCTGTTAAAGGTCTGCATTTATCAGAGTGTGCTGAGTGTTCACTTGTAACTCCTGGCTCCCCTTGCCAGGTCAAATGGGCACAATCTGGGCTAAGTGCTAACAAACTCCATCTGGGCCCCAGCAAACAGCAGGGCCCTGGGCAGGGTGAGAGGTGTGTTGGTGCAGCAGAACACTCTCCTCCAGAGGAGCTTCCCAGCCTTGCTTCCCTCTGCACTGGTGGTAACTCCTGTCTGTGCTGGGCTTTGCAGGCCGAGCGCTCCAACCGCCGGCACCGCCCCATCGGCATCGGCGTGCAGGGCCTGGCTGATGCCTTCATCCTCATGAGGTTCCCCTTCGAGAGCCCCGAGGCCCAGCTGCTCAACCAGCACATCTTTGAGACCATTTACTACGGGGCCCTGGAGGCCAGCTGTGAGCTGGCCATGGAGCAGGGCCCCTACGAGACCTACGAGGGCTCTCCGGTCAGCAGAGGGGTGAGTGCCAGGGACTGGGGCAGGAAAAGGCTCTGGAAAGCTGATCCTGTGCCTGGGCTGGTGCAGAGACCCAAAGGGTCCTGGCTGATGGCGAGTGGGATCTGAGTCAGCAGTGCCCTGGCAGCCAGGAGGGACATCCGTGTGTGGGGGGACACCAGGAACAGCAGCAGCGGCCGGGGAGGGAGGGAGGGAGGGATTGTCCCGCTCTGCTCTGGGCTGGGGCGGCCTCACCTCCAGTGCTGGGGCAGTCTGGGGTGTCTCAATACAGGAAATATCTTAAACTGTCAGAGAGTGTCCAAAGGAGGGACACGGGGATGGGGGAGGGTCTGGAGGGGCCACAGGAGGTCACTGGCTCTGTCCAGCGGGAGCAGACTGAGGGCAGAGCTCCCGGGGCTGCAGCTCCTCCCCAGGGACAGCTCCAATCTCTGCTCCCTGGGACAGGGACAGCACCCAGGGAAGGGCTGGAGCTGTGCCAGGGCAGGGTCAGGCTGGAGAGCAGGGAAAGGTTCTTCCCCCAGAGGTGCTGGGCACTGACCAGGCTCCCCAGGGAATGGGCACGGCCCCAAGGCTGCCAGAGCTCCAGGAGCCTTTGGACAACGCTCCCAGGGATGCACAGGCTGGGATTGTTGGGCCACGGGTTGGGCTGGGTGATCCTGGGGGTCCCTTCCAGCTCAGGGTATTCTGTGATTTGACAAGCAAAGCAATGTGCTGGCTGTGCCCTGGAGCACTCACAGTCCATGCAGGCTTTGCCAGGTCATACAGGAGCTTCACTGAGGCTGACTTGGAGAGAAGGGTTAATAGGAAAAACAGGTCCATTTCCAATGGGATTTATAAAACATGGAGAAAGGAACGCTTCCTCTAATTTGGATCAAACTGTTCTCCAGATCCTTCAGTATGACATGTGGAACGTCACCCCCTCTGACCTGTGGGACTGGAAGGCTTTGAAGGAGAAGATTGCCAAGTGAGTAACCCTGCATGGTCTGTAGCACATGTGAAACACCCTCATCCGATCCCACACTGGGTTGGGTCAGAAGGACCTCAAAGCCCATCCAGTTCCACCCCTTCCATGAGCCAGGACACTTTCCACTATCCCAGGCTGCTCCAAGCCCAGGCCAGCCTGGCCTGGGACATGAATTTGTTGTGTTCTGTCTACTGAGAAGTAAAGGCAGAGTCCAAGTGTAAAAGCTGCCCCATATGTTTCCCCCCTACCCCAGCAAACCTTTTTTCAGAGCTGGTTTTTTGGGTGGCTTTCTTTCATTTTTGTTCTTCCAAGGCAGAGGAGCCCACCCTCACTCTGCTGTAGCTGAGCTCTAATTCCATCTCGGATGCATCAGCAGGAGGATTTATGTTCCCATTAAACAAATCCAGTGAGGAGAGAGCCATGAGCTGGGCCTGGGGACTCTTCCCTGCTGCCAGGGAAAAGCTGAGCCTTGAACACCCTGAAGGCAGGAATCACTGAAGTGCCTGTCATGAACTAATTCCATTTATGTGACTCTAATTTTCAACTGTGGTACATCTGTCCCCTGTCCTGTGTGTGGAGAGCTTTCAGCCTCTTGGTGGGCTGCTGGCTCAGTTCTGCCGCAGGGCTGTGGATTGTGCAGTGCCTGACATCGTCCAGTGTATTCTCTGCATCCCATTCCATGACGGAATCCTTTGGGAAAGCCTCTGGTGAAAGATGGAAATAGCAAAGCCTCAGGCTGTGCTTGCCCCACCGTGCCAGTGGTGCTTCCCTTTTCCCTGTGGGTGATGTGAGGGTTTGCAGGCTGCCAATCCCCGGATTTCCCGGTCCACGTGCTGCTCCTGGCTCTCTCCTGTCCTGTCTCCCTTGGTTGCAGTGTCCTAACTGTGCCTGTTGTCAGCAGATACGGGGTCAGGAACAGCCTCCTCCTGTCCCCCATGCCCACGGCTTCCACGGCCCAAATCCTGGGCAACAACGAGTCCATCGAGCCCTACACCAGCAACATCTACACTCGCAGGGTGCTCTCGGGGGAGTTCCAGGTGAGCCAGGCCCTGCGGAACGAGGGCTCTGCTGTGTCCTGGTCCTCCCACGCGGGGCCCAGTGCGGAGGGATGCTTGTGCCCGAGCACCAGGGGCCCTGGAGCACTGGGAGCTGCAGGAGAACAGCTTCGTGTGTTCCACGGTCATCCTGGCAGAGGTGAAATGATAGAGAAATGCTGCTTTGGTCTGGGAAAAACCTTTGTGGGGCCTCAAGGGGCTGCAGGAATTCCTGCTGAGGGAGGGATGGGGATGTGATGGAAGGGACGTGGGAAGAGTAACTGATGGCTTCCCAGTGCCATCCTGAGGCCATGGCGGAGCTGCACAGGTTCAGGAGTCTGTCAGGAAAGGGAGTGAAACAACGCGAGCTCTGGAGGCTGGAGTTGGCAAAGGCCCCTCTGGAGATGGGGTCTGTCCCTGTGGGGAGGTGTGTGCCTCTGTCTCAGTGCTCCCCGTTCCTCCTGGCTGCAGGCTCACGCCAGGCAGGAGTGGTGAGTTTGGAACAGCGGGATCATGACCCTGCCCCTGTGCAGGGCTGTGGGACAGGGGCCCGGGCAGGAAAAGGGGGCTGTGCGTTCTTCCCAAGTGCTCGGCCTGAACCTGTTCTGTTCTTTCCCTCCTGACCCAGTCTTGCTTGGTCACACCCTTCTCCAGGAATTCAGGTTGTGGCCAGTGCTCCATGGTCTCTCCTTTTCCCATCTTTTGGACTTGCCATGTCCAGTAGAATCCCAGAGTGGTTTGAGTTGGGAGGGACCTTAAAGCCCATCTTGTTCCAACCCCTCTGCCATGGGCAGGGACTCCTTCCACTATCCCAGGCTGCTCCAAGCCCCATCCAGCCTGGCCTGGGACGCTCCCAGGGGTGGAAGTGTTATCCCTGTGCCAGGCCTGGCTGAGCACAGCCCCCTCAGTGCTGACCCAGGAGTGAGAGGCTGTCAGGGCTGTGCAGGGACAGTGGAACCCTTTAAAAACCTTCTTTGGCCTCTGCCCCCACAGGTTGTGAATCCCCACCTGCTGAAGGATCTCACGGAGAGGGGCCTGTGGAACGAGGAGATGAAGAACCAGATCATCGCCCACAATGGCTCCATCCAGGTACCCAGGGGGAGCAGGGCAGGGATTCCTGCCAGCCTGTCCTGATCGTTCTGGATTCCCACTTACCAGAAGGATTATAAAGTGATTTCATAGCAGGGATGCCATAGAGTGTGGAATATCCTGGGCTGGAAAGGACCCCCAGGCTCACCCAACCCCTGGC